>JAEHOE010000406.1:0-22611 GCA_016858145.1 Edaphochlamys debaryana | reverse complement strand
CGGGGCGCGGACCCCGCCCCCGCGCAAAATCGGGGCCCGCTCCGCTCCCGCCCTTTCCGAGGCGCCATCCCCCTTGCAAGCATCTATTAGATGTATTGAAGGGTTCAGAAGGCTTGGAAGTGCGGGGACGCGGTGGGGCGAGAGCTGGGCGCTCTGGGAGAGGCGGGGGCAGGCCGGGGGTCGGGGCCGCGGACCCCGCCCCCGCGCAAAATCGGCCCGCTCCGCTCCCGCCCGTTCCGAGGCCGCCATCCCCCTTGCAAGCATCTATTAGATGTATTGAAGGGTTCAGAAGGCTTGGGAAGTGCGGGGACGCGGTGGGGCGAGAGCTGGGCGCTCTGGGAGAGGCGGGGGCAGGCCGGGGGTCGGGGCCGCGGACCCCGCCCCGCGCAAAATGCGCCCGCTCCGCTCCCGCCCGTTCCGAGGCCGCCATCCCCCTTGCAAGCATCTATTAGATGTATTGAAGGGTTCAGAAGGCTTGGGAAGTGCGGGGACGCGGTGGGGCGAGAGCTGGGCGCTCTGGGAGAGGCGGGGGCAGGCCGGGGGTCGGGGCCGCGGACCCCGCCCCCGCGCAAAATCGGCCCGCTCCGCTCCCGCCCGTTCCGAGGCCGCCATCCCCCTTGCAAGCATCTAATAGATGTATTGAAGGGTTCAGAAGGCTTGGGAAGTGCGGGGACGCGGTGGGGCGAGAGCTGGGCGCTCTGGGAGAGGCGGGGGCAGGCCGGGGGTCGGGGCCGCGGACCCCGCCCCCGCGCAAAATCGGCCCGCTCCGCTCCCGCCCGTTCCGAGGCCGCCATCCCCCTTGCAAGCATCTATTAGATGTATTGAAGGGTTCAGAAGGCTTGGGAAGTGCGGGGACGCGGTGGGGCGAGAGCTGGGCGCTCTGGGAGAGGCGGGGGCAGGCCGGGGGTCGGGGCCGCGGACCCCGCCCCCGCGCAAAATCGGCCCGCTCCGCTCCCGCCCGTTCCGAGGCCGCCATCCCCCTTGCAAGCATCTATTAGATGTATTGAAGGGTTCAGAAGGCTTGGGAAGTGCGGGGACGCGGTGGGGCGAGAGCTGGGCGCTCTGGGAGAGGCGGGGGCAGGCCGGGGGTCGGGGCCGCGGACCCCGCCCCGCGCAAAATCGGCCCGCTCCGCTCCCGCCCGTTCCGAGGCCGCCATCCCCCTTGCAAGCATCTATTAGATGTATTGAAGGGTTCAGAAGGCTTGGGAAGTGCGGGGACGCGGTGGGGCGAGAGCTGGGCGCTCTGGGAGAGGCGGGGGCAGGCCGGGGGTCGGGGCCGCGGACCCCGCCCCCGCGCAAAATGCGGCCCGCTCCGCTCCCGCCCGTTCCGAGGCCGCCATCCCCCTTGCAAGCATCTATTAGATGTATTGAAGGGTTCAGAAGGCTTGGGAAGTGCGGGGACGCGGTGGGGCGAGAGCTGGGCGCTCTGGGAGAGGCGGGGGCAGGCCGGGGGTCGGGGCCGCGGACCCCGCCCCCGCGCAAAATCGGCCCGCTCCGCTCCCGCCCGTTCCGAGGCCGCCATCCCCCTTGCAAGCATCTATTAGATGTATTGAAGGGTTCAGAAGGCTTGGGAAGTGCGGGGACGCGGTGGGGCGAGAGCTGGGCGCTCTGGGAGAGGCGGGGGCAGGCCGGGGGTCGGGGCCGCGGACCCCGCCCCCGCGCAAAATCGGCCCGCTCCGCTCCCGCCCGTTCCGAGGCCGCCATCCCCCTTGCAAGCATCTATTAGATGTATTGAAGGGTTCAGAAGGCTTGGGAAGTGCGGGGACGCGGTGGGGCGAGAGCTGGGCGCTCTGGGAGAGGCGGGGGCAGGCCGGGGGTCGGGGCCGCGGACCCCGCCCCCGCGCAAAATCGGCCCGCTCCGCTCCCGCCCGTTCCGAGGCCGCCATCCCCCTTGCAAGCATCTATTAGATGTATTGAAGGGTTCAGAAGGCTTGGGAAGTGCGGGGACGCGGTGGGGCGAGAGCTGGGCGCTCTGGGAGAGGCGGGGGCAGGCCGGGGGTCGGGGCCGCGGACCCCGCCCCCGCGCAAAATCGGCCCGCTCCGCTCCCGCCCGTTCCGAGGCCGCCATCCCCCTTGCAAGCATCTATTAGATGTATTGAAGGGTTCAGAAGGCTTGGGAAGTGCGGGGACGCGGTGGGGCGAGAGCTGGGCGCTCTGGGAGAGGCGGGGGCAGGCCGGGGGTCGGGGCCGCGGACCCCGCCCCCGCGCAAAATCGGCCCGCTCCGCTCCCGCCCGTTCCGAGGCCGCCATCCCCCTTGCAAGCATCTATTAGATGTATTGAAGGGTTCAGAAGGCTTGGGAAGTGCGGGGACGCGGTGGGGCGAGAGCTGGGCGCTCTGGGAGAGGCGGGGGCAGGCCGGGGGTCGGGGCCGCGGACCCCGCCCCCGCGCAAAATGCGGCCCGCTCCGCTCCCGCCCGTTCCGAGGCCGCCATCCCCCTTGCAAGCATCTATTAGATGTATTGAAGGGTTCAGAAGGCTTGGGAAGTGCGGGGACGCGGTGGGGCGAGAGCTGGGCGCTCTGGGAGAGGCGGGGGCAGGCCGGGGGTCGGGGCCGCGGACCCCGCCCCCGCGCAAAATCGGCCCGCTCCGCTCCCGCCCGTTCCGAGGCCGCCATCCCCCTTGCAAGCATCTATTAGATGTATTGAAGGGTTCAGAAGGCTTGGGAAGTGCGGGGACGCGGTGGGGCGAGAGCTGGGCGCTCTGGGAGAGGCGGGGGCAGGCCGGGGGTCGGGGCCGCGGACCCCGCCCCCGCGCAAAATCGGCCCGCTCCGCTCCCGCCCGTTCCGAGGCCGCCATCCCCCTTGCAAGCATCTATTAGATGTATTGAAGGGTTCAGAAGGCTTGGGAAGTGCGGGGACGCGGTGGGGCGAGAGCTGGGCGCTCTGGGAGAGGCGGGGGCAGGCCGGGGGTCGGGGCCGCGGACCCCGCCCCCGCGCAAAATCGGCCCGCTCCGCTCCCGCCCGTTCCGAGGCCGCCATCCCCCTTGCAAGCATCTATTAGATGTATTGAAGGGTTCAGAAGGCTTGGGAAGTGCGGGGACGCGGTGGGGCGAGAGCTGGGCGCTCTGGGAGAGGCGGGGGCAGGCCGGGGGTCGGGGCCGCGGACCCCGCCCCCGCGCAAAATCGGCCCGCTCCGCTCCCGCCCGTTCCGAGGCCGCCATCCCCCTTGCAAGCATCTATTAGATGTATTGAAGGGTTCAGAAGGCTTGGGAAGTGCGGGGACGCGGTGGGGCGAGAGCTGGGCGCTCTGGGAGAGGCGGGGGCAGGCCGGGGGTCGGGGCCGCGGACCCCGCCCCCGCGCAAAATCGGCCCGCTCCGCTCCCGCCCGTTCCGAGGCCGCCATCCCCCTTGCAAGCATCTATTAGATGTATTGAAGGGTTCAGAAGGCTTGGGAAGTGCGGGGACGCGGTGGGGCGAGAGCTGGGCGCTCTGGGAGAGGCGGGGGCAGGCCGGGGGTCGGGGCCGCGGACCCCGCCCCCGCGCAAAATCGGCCCGCTCCGCTCCCGCCCGTTCCGAGGCCGCCATCCCCCTTGCAAGCATCTATTAGATGTATTGAAGGGTTCAGAAGGCTTGGGAAGTGCGGGGACGCGGTGGGGCGAGAGCTGGGCGCTCTGGGAGAGGCGGGGGCAGGCCGGGGGTCGGGGCCGCGGACCCCGCCCCCGCGCAAAATCGGCCCGCTCCGCTCCCGCCCGTTCCGAGGCCGCCATCCCCCTTGCAAGCATCTATTAGATGTATTGAAGGGTTCAGAAGGCTTGGGAAGTGCGGGGACGCGGTGGGGCGAGAGCTGGGCGCTCTGGGAGAGGCGGGGGCAGGCCGGGGGTCGGGGCCGCGGACCCCGCCCCCGCGCAAAATCGGCCCGCTCCGCTCCCGCCCGTTCCGAGGCCGCCATCCCCCTTGCAAGCATCTATTAGATGTATTGAAGGGTTCAGAAGGCTTGGGAAGTGCGGGGACGCGGTGGGGCGAGAGCTGGGCGCTCTGGGAGAGGCGGGGGCAGGCCGGGGGTCGGGGCCGCGGACCCCGCCCCCGCGCAAAATCGGCCCGCTCCGCTCCCGCCCGTTCCGAGGCCGCCATCCCCCTTGCAAGCATCTATTAGATGTATTGAAGGGTTCAGAAGGCTTGGGAAGTGCGGGGACGCGGTGGGGCGAGAGCTGGGCGCTCTGGGAGAGGCGGGGGCAGGCCGGGGGTCGGGGCCGCGGACCCCGCCCCCGCGCAAAATCGGCCCGCTCCGCTCCCGCCCGTTCCGAGGCCGCCATCCCCCTTGCAAGCATCTATTAGATGTATTGAAGGGTTCAGAAGGCTTGGGAAGTGCGGGGACGCGGTGGGGCGAGAGCTGGGCGCTCTGGGAGAGGCGGGGGCAGGCCGGGGGTCGGGGCCGCGGACCCCGCCCCCGCGCAAAATCGGCCCGCTCCGCTCCCGCCCGTTCCGAGGCCGCCATCCCCCTTGCAAGCATCTATTAGATGTATTGAAGGGTTCAGAAGGCTTGGGAAGTGCGGGGACGCGGTGGGGCGAGAGCTGGGCGCTCTGGGAGAGGCGGGGGCAGGCCGGGGGTCGGGGCCGCGGACCCCGCCCCCGCGCAAAATCGGCCCGCTCCGCTCCCGCCCGTTCCGAGGCCGCCATCCCCCTTGCAAGCATCTATTAGATGTATTGAAGGGTTCAGAAGGCTTGGGAAGTGCGGGGACGCGGTGGGGCGAGAGCTGGGCGCTCTGGGAGAGGCGGGGGCAGGCCGGGGGTCGGGGCCGCGGACCCCGCCCCCGCGCAAAATCGGCCCGCTCCGCTCCCGCCCGTTCCGAGGCCGCCATCCCCCTTGCAAGCATCTATTAGATGTATTGAAGGGTTCAGAAGGCTTGGGAAGTGCGGGGACGCGGTGGGGCGAGAGCTGGGCGCTCTGGGAGAGGCGGGGGCAGGCCGGGGGTCGGGGCCGCGGACCCCGCCCCCGCGCAAAATCGGCCCGCTCCGCTCCCGCCCGTTCCGAGGCCGCCATCCCCCTTGCAAGCATCTATTAGATGTATTGAAGGGTTCAGAAGGCTTGGGAAGTGCGGGGACGCGGTGGGGCGAGAGCTGGGCGCTCTGGGAGAGGCGGGGGCAGGCCGGGGGTCGGGGCCGCGGACCCCGCCCCCGCGCAAAATCGGCCCGCTCCGCTCCCGCCCGTTCCGAGGCCGCCATCCCCCTTGCAAGCATCTATTAGATGTATTGAAGGGTTCAGAAGGCTTGGGAAGTGCGGGGACGCGGTGGGGCGAGAGCTGGGCGCTCTGGGAGAGGCGGGGGCAGGCCGGGGGTCGGGGCCGCGGACCCCGCCGCCGCGCAAAATCGGCCCGCTCCGCTCCCGCCCGTTCCGAGGCCGCCATCCCCCTTGCAAGCATCTATTAGATGTATTGAAGGGTTCAGAAGGCTTGGGAAGTGCGGGGACGCGGTGGGGCGAGAGCTGGGCGCTCTGGGAGAGGCGGGGGCAGGCCGGGGGTCGGGGCCGCGGACCCCGCCCCCGCGCAAAATCGGCCCGCTCCGCTCCCGCCCGTTCCGAGGCCGCCATCCCCCTTGCAAGCATCTATTAGATGTATTGAAGGGTTCAGAAGGCTTGGGAAGTGCGGGGACGCGGTGGGGCGAGAGCTGGGCGCTCTGGGAGAGGCGGGGGCAGGCCGGGGGTCGGGGCCGCGGACCCCGCCCCCGCGCAAAATGCGCCCGCTCCGCTCCCGCCCGTTCCGAGGCCGCCATCCCCCTTGCAAGCATCTATTAGATGTATTGAAGGGTTCAGAAGGCTTGGGAAGTGCGGGGACGCGGTGGGGCGAGAGCTGGGCGCTCTGGGAGAGGCGGGGGCAGGCCGGGGGTCGGGGCCGCGGACCCCGCCGCCGCGCAAAATCGGCCCGCTCCGCTCCCGCCCGTTCCGAGGCCGCCATCCCCTTGCAAGCATCCTATTAGATGTATTGAAGGGTTCAGAAGGCTTGGGAAGTGCGGGGACGCGGTGGGGCGAGAGCTGGGCGCTCTGGGAGAGGCGGGGGCAGGCCCGGGGGTCGGGGCCGCGGACCCCGCCCCCGCGCAAAATCGCCGCTCCGCTCCCGCCCGTTCCGAGGCCCGCCATCCCCCTTGCAAGCATCGATTAGATGTATTGAAGGTTCAGAAGGCTTGGGAAGTGCGGGGACGCGGTGGGGCGAGAGCTGGGCGCTCTGGGAGAGGCGGGGGCAGGCCGGGGGTCGGGGGCCGCGGACCCCGCCGCCGCGCAAAATGCGCCCTCTCCGCTCCCGCCCGTTCCGAGGCCGCCATCCCCCTTGCAAGCATCTATTAGATGTATTAAGGGTTCAGAAGGCTTGGAAGTGCGGGGACGCGGTGGGGCGAGAGCTGGCGCTCTGGGAGAGGCGGGGCAGGCCGGGGGTCGGGGCGGCGGACCCGCCGCCCGCGCAAAAATCGGCCCTCTCCGCTCCCGCCCGTTCCGAGGCCGCCATCCCCCTTGCAAGCATCTATTAGATGTATTGAGGGTTCAGAAGGCTTGGGAAGTGCGGGGACGCGGTGGGCGAGAGCTGGGCGCTCTGGGAGAAGGCGGGGGCAGGCCGGGGGTCGGGGGCGCGGACCCGCCCCCGCGCAAAATGCGCCCGCTCGATCCCGCCCGTTCCGAGGCCGCCATCCCCCTTGCAGCATACTATTAGATGTATTGAAGGGTTCAGAAGGCTTGGGAAGTGCGGGGACGCGGTGGGGCGAGAGCTGGGCGCTCTGGGAGAGGCGGGGGCAGGCCGGGGGTCGGGGCCGCGGACCCCGCCCCGCGCAAAATCGGCCCGCTCCGCTCCCGCCCGTTCCGAGGCCGCCATCCCCCTTGCAAGCAATCTATTAGATGTATTGAAGGGTTCAGAAGGCTTGGGAAGTGCGGGGACGCGGTGGGGCGAGAGCTGGGCGTCTGGGAGAGGGCGGGGGCAGGCCGGGGGTCGGGGCCGCGGACCCCGCCCCCGCGCAAAATGCGCCCCGCTCCGCTCCCGCCCGTTCCGAGGCCGCCATCCCCTTGCAAGCATCTATAGATGTATTGAAGGTTTTCAGAAGGCTTGGGAAGTGCGGGACGCGGTGGGGCGAGAGCTGGGCGCTCTGGGAGAGGCGGGGGCAGCCGGGGGTCGGGGGCCGCGGACCCCCGCCCCCGCGCAAAATGCGCCCGCTCCGCTCCCGCCCGTTCCGAGGCCGCCATCCCCCTTGCAAGCATCTATTAGATGTATTGAAGGGTTCAGAAGGCTTGGGAAGTGCGGGGACGCGGTGGGGCGAGAGCTGGGCGCTCTGGGAGAGGCGGGGGCAGGCGGGGGTCGGGGCCGCGGACCCCGCCCCCGCGCAAAATCGGCCCGCTCCGCTCCCGCCCGTTCCGAGGCCGCCATCCCCTTGCAAGCATCTATTAGATGTATTGAAGGGTTCAGAAGGCTTGGAAGTGCGGGGACGCGGTGGGGCGAGAGCTGGGCGCTCTGGGAGAGGCGGGGGCAGGCCGGGGGTCGGGGCCGCGGACCCCGCCGCCGCGCAAATCGGCCCCGCTCCGCTCCCGCCCGTTCCGAGGCCGCCATCCCCCTTGCAAGCATCCGATTAGATGTATTGAAGGGTTCAGAAGGCTTGGGAAGTGCGGGGACGCGGTGGGGCGAGAGCTGGGCGCTCTGGGAGAGGCGGGGGCAGGCCGGGGTCGGGGGCCGGCGGACCCCGCCCCCGCGCAAATCGGCCCGCTCCGCTCCCGCCCGTTCCGAGGCCGCCATCCCCCTTGCAAGCATCTATTAGATGTATTGAAGGGTTCAGAAGGCTTGGTAGTGCGGGGACGCGGTGGGGCGAGAGCTGGGCGCTCTGGGAGAGGCGGGGGCAGGCCGGGGGTCGGGGCCGCGGACCCCGCCCCCGCGCAAAATGCGCCCGCTCCGCTCCCGCCCGTTCCGAGGCCGCCATCCCCTTGCAAGCAATCCATTAGATGTATTGAAGGTTCAGAAGGCTGGGAAGTGCGGGGACGCGGTGGGGCGAGAGCTGGGCGCTCTGGGAGAGGCGGGGGCAGGCCGGGGGTCGGGGCCGCGGACCCCGCCCCCGCGCAAAATCGGCCCGCTCCGCTCCCGCCCGTTCCGAGCCGCCATCCCCCTTGCAAGCATCCATTAGATGTATTGAAGGGTTCAGAAGGCTTGGGAAGTGCGGGGACGCGGTGGGGCGAGAGCTGGGCGCTCTGGAGAGCGGGGGGCAGGCCGGGGTCGGGGCCAGCGGACCCCGCCGCCGCGCAAAATCGGCCCGCTCCGCTCCCGCCCGTTCCGAGGCCGCCATCCCCCTTGCAAGCATCCATTAGATGTAATTGAGGGTTCAGAAGGCTTGGGAAGTGCGGGGGACGCGGTGGGGCGAGAGCTGGGCGCTCTGGGAGAGGCGGGGGCAGGCCGGGGGTCGGGCCGCGTACCCCGCCCCCGCGCAAAATCGGCCCGCTCCGCTCCCGCCCGTTCCGAGGCCGCCATCCCCCTTGCAAGCATCCTATAGATGTATTGAAGGGTTCAGAAGGCTTGGGAAGTGCGGGGACGCGGTGGGGGCGAGAGCTGGCGCTCTGGGAGAGGCGGGGCAGGCCGGGGGTCGGGGCCGCGGACCCCGCCCCGCGCAAAATGCGGCCCGCTCCGCTCCCGCCCGTTCCGAGGCCGCCATCCCCCTTGCAAGCATCTATTAGATGTATTGAAGGGTTCAGAAGGCTTGGGAAGTGCGGGGACGCGGTGGGGCGAGAGCTGGGCGCTCTGGGAGAGGCGGGGGCAGGCCGGGGGCGGGGGCGCGGACCCCGCCCCGCGCAAAATCGCCCGCTCCGCTCCCGCCCGTTCCGAGGCCGCCATCCCCCTTGCAAGCATCTATTAGATGTATTGAAGGGTTCAGAAGGCTTGGGAAGTGCGGGGACGCGGTGGGGCGAGAGCTGGGCGCTCTGGGAGAGGCGGGGGCAGGCCGGGGGTCGGGGCCGCGGACCCCGCCCCGCGCAAAATCGGCCCGCTCCGCTCCCGCCCGTTCCGAGGCCGCCATCCCCCTTGCAAGCATCTATTAGATGTATTGAAGGGTTCAGAAGGCTTGGGAAGTGCGGGGACGCGGTGGGGCGAGAGCTGGCGCTCTGGGAGAGGCGGGGGCAGGCCGGGGGTCGGGGCCGCGGACCCCGCCCCCGCGCAAAATGCGGCCCGCTCCGCTCCCGCCCGTTCCGAGGCCGCCATCCCCCTTGCAAGCATCCTATTAGATGTATTGAAGGGTTCAGAAGGCTTGGGAAGTGCGGGGACGCGGTGGGCGAGAGCTGGGCGCTCTGGGAGAGGCGGGGGCAGGCCGGGGGTCGGGGCCGCGGACCCCGCCCCGCGCAAAATCGGCCCGCTTCCGCTCCCGCCCGTTCCGAGGCCGCCATCCCCTTGCAAGCATCCATTAGATGTATTGAAGGGTTCAGAAGGCTTGGGAAGTGCGGGGACGCGGTGGGGCGAGAGCTGGGCGCTCTGGGAGAGGCGGGGGCAGGCCGGGGTCGGGGCCGCGGACCCCGCCCCCGCGCAAAATGCGCCCGCTCCGCTCCCGCCGTTCCGAGGCCGCCATCCCCCTTGCAAGCATATGTTAGATGTGTTGAAGGATTCAGAAGGCTTGGGAAGTGCGGGGACGCGGTGGGGCGAGAGCTGGGCGCTCTGGGAGAGGCGGGGGCAGGCCACGGTCCGGGCCGCGGACCCCGCCGCCGCGCAAAATCGGCCCGCTCCGCTCCCGCCCGTTCCGAGGCCGCCATCCCCCTTGCAAGCATCTATTAGATGTATTGAAGGGTTCAGAAGGCTTGGGAAGTGCGGGGACGCGGTGGGGCGAGAGCTGGGCGCTCTGGGAGAGGCGGGGGCAGGCCGGGGGTCGGGGCCGCGGACCCCGCCCCCGCGCAAAATCGGCCCGCTCCGCTCCCGCCCGTTCCGAGGCCGCCATCCCCCTTGCAAGCATCTATTAGATGTATTGAAGGGTTCAGAAGGCTTGGGAAGTGCGGGGACGCGGTGGGGGCGAGAGCTGGGCGCTCTGGGAGAGGCGGGGGCAGGCCGGGGGTCGGGGCCGGCGGACCCCGCCCCCGCGCAAAATGCGGCCCGCTCCGCTCCCGCCCGTTCCGAGGCCGCCATCCCCCTTGCAAGCATCTATTAGATGTATTGAAGGGTTCAGAAGGCTTGGGAAGTGCGGGGACGCGGTGGGGCGAGAGCTGGCGCTCTGGGAGAGGCGGGGCAGGCCGGGGGTCGGGGCCGCGGACCCCGCCCCGCGCAAAATGCGCCCGCTCCGCTCCCGCCCGTTCCGAGGCCGCCATCCCCCTTGCAAGCATCCATTAGATGTATTGAAGGGTTTCAGAAGGCTTGGGAAGTGCGGGACGCGGTGGGGCGAGAGCTGGGCGCTCTGGGAGAGGCGGGGCAGGCCGGGGGTCGGGGCCGCGGACCCCGCCCCCGCGCAAATGCGCCCGCTCCGCTCCCAGCCCGTTCCGAGGCCGCCATCCCCTTGCAAGCATCCATTAGATGTATGAAGGGTTTCAGAAGGCTTGGGAAGTGCGGGGACGCGGTGGGGCTAGAGCTGGGCGCTCTGGGAGAGGCCGGGGGCAGGCCGGGGGTCGGGGCCGCGGACCCCGGCCGCCCGCGCAAAATGCGGCCCGCTCCGCTCCCGCCCGTTCCGAGGCCGCCATCCCCCTTGCAAGCATCCATTAGATGTATTGAAGGGTTCAGAAGGCTTGGGAAGTGCGGGGACGCGGTGGGGCGAGAGCTGGGCGCTCTGGGAGAGGCGGGGGCAGGCCGGGGGTCGGGGCCGCGGACCCCGCCCCCGCGCAAAATGCGCCCGCTCCGCTCCCGCCCGTTCCGAGGCCGCCATCCCCTTGCAAGCATCTATTAGATGTATTGAAGGGTTCAGAAGGCTTGGGAAGTGCGGGGACGCGGTGGGGCGAGAGCTGGGCGCTCTGGGAGAGGCGGGGGCAGGCCGGGGTCGGGGCCGCGGACCCCGCCGCCGCGCAAAATGCGCCCGCTCCGCTCCCGCCCGTTTCCGAGGCCGCCATCCCCCTTGCAAGCATCTATTAGATGTATTGAAGGGTTCAGAAGGCTTGGGAAGTGCGGGGACGCGGTGGGCGAGAGCTGGGCGCTCTGGGAGAGGCGGGGGCAGGCCGGGGGTCGGGGCGCGGACCCCGCCGCCGCGCAAAATCGGCCCGCTCCGCTCCCCGCCGTTCCGAGGCCGCCATCCCCCTTGCAAGCATCCTATTAGATGTATTGAAGGGTTCAGAAAGGCTTGGGGAAGTGCGGGGACGCGGTGGGGCGAGAGCTGGGCGCTCTGGGAGAGGCGGGGGCAGGCCGGGGGGTCGGGGCCGCGGACCCCGCCCCCGCGCAAAATCGGCCCGCTCCGCTCCCGCCCGTTCCGAGGCCGCCATCCCCCTTGCAAGCATCTATTAGATGTATTGAAGGGTTCAGAAGGCTTGGGAAGTGCGGGGACGCGGTGGGGCGAGAGCTGGGCGCTCTGGGAGAGGCGGGGGCAGGCCCGGGGGTCGGGGCGGCGGACCCCGCCCCGCGCAAAACTCGCCCGCTCCGCTCCCGCCCGTTCCGAGGCCGCCATCCCCCTGGCAAGCATCCATTAGATGTATTGAAGGGTTCAGAAGGCTTGGGAAGTGCGGGGACGCGGTGGGGCGTAGAGCTGGGCGCTTCTGGGAGAGGCGGGGGCAGGCCGGGGGTCGGGGCCGCGGACCCCGCCCCCGCGCAAAATCGGCCCGCTCCGCTCCCGCCCGTTCCGAGGCCGCCATCCCCCTTGCAAGCATCTATTAGATGTATTGAAGGGTTCAGAAGGCTTGGGAAGTGCGGGGACGCGGTGGGGGCGAGAGCTGGGCGCTCTGGAGAGGCGGGGCAGGCCGGGGGTCGGGGCCGGCGGACCCCGCCCCGCGCAAAATGCGCCCGCTCCGCTCCCGCCCGTTCCGAGGCCGCCATCCCCCTTGCAAGCATCTATTAGATGTATTGAAGGGTTCAGAAGGCTTGGGAAGGCGGGGACGCGGTGGGGCGAGAGCTGGGCGCTCTGGGAGAGGGCGGGGGCAGGCCGGGGGTCGGGGCCGCGGACCCCGCCGCCGCGCAAAATCGGCCCGCTCCGCTCCCGCCCGTTCCGAGGCCGCCATCCCCCTTGCAAGCATCCATTAGATGTATTGAAGGGTTCAGAAGGCTTGGGAAGTGCGGGGACGCGGTGGGGCGAGAGCTGGGCGCTCTGGGAGAGGCGGGGCAGGCCGGGGGTCGGGGCCGCGGACCCCGCCCCCGCGCAAATGCGCCCGCTCCGCTCCCGCCCGTTCCGAGGCCGCCATCCCCTTGCAAGCATCCATTAGATGTATTGAAGGGTTCAGAAGGCTTGGGAAGTGCGGGGACGCGGTGGGGCGAGAGCTGGGCGCTCTGGGAGAGGCGGGGGCAGGCCGGGGGTCGGGGCCGCGGACCCCGCCGCCGCGCAAAATGCGCCCGCTCCGCTCCCGCCCGTTCCGAGGCCGCCATCCCCCTTGCAAGCATCTATTAGATGTATTGAAGGGTTCAGAAGGCTTGGGAAGTGCGGGGACGCGGTGGGGCGAGAGCTGGGCGCTCTGGGAGAGGCGGGGGCAGGCCGGGGGTCGGGGCCGGCGGACCCCGCCCCCGCGCAAAATCGGCCCGCTCCGCTCCCGCCCGTTCCGAGGCCGCCATCCCCTTGCAAGCATCTATTAGATGTATTGAAGGGTTCAGAAGGCTTGGGAAGTGCGGGGACGCGGTGGGGCGAGAGCTGGGCGCTCTGGGAGAGGCGGGGGCAGGCCGGGGGTCGGGGCCGCGGACCCCGCCCCCGCGCAAAATGCGCCCGCCTCCGCTCCCGCCCGTTCCGAGGCCGCCATCCCCCTTGCAAGCATCCTATTAGATGTATTGAAGGGTTTCAGAAGGCTTGGGAAGTGTCGGGGACGCGGTGGGGCGAGAGCTGGGCGCTCTGGGAGAGGCGGGGGCAGGCCGGGGGTCGGGGGCCGCGGACCCCGCCACCGCGCAAAATCGGCCCGCTCCGCTCCCGCCCGTTCCGAGGCCG
Source organism: Edaphochlamys debaryana (assembly GCA_016858145.1). NCBI lineage: Eukaryota > Viridiplantae > Chlorophyta > Chlorophyceae > Chlamydomonadales > Edaphochlamys > Edaphochlamys debaryana. The sequence goes on along the minus strand of JAEHOE010000406.1, from coordinate 9,642 downwards.
CCATCCCCCTTGCAAGCATCCATTAGATGTATTGAAGGGTTCAGAAGGCTTGGGAAGTGCGGGGACGCGGTGGGGCGAGAGCTGGGCGCTCTGGGAGAGGCGGGGGCAGGCCGGGGGTCGGGGCCGCGGACCCCGCCCGCCGCGCAAAATCGCCCGCTCCGCTCCCGCCCGTTCCGAGGCCGCCATCCCCTTGCAAGCATCTATTAGATGTATTGAAGGGTTCAGAAGGCTTGGGAAGTGCGGGGACGCGGTGGGGCGAGAGCTGGGCGCTCTGGGAGAGGCGGGGGCAGGCCGGGGGTCGGGGCCGCGGACCCCGCCCCGCGCAAAATCGGCCGCTCCGCTCCCGCCCGTTCCGAGGCCGCCATCCCCCTTGCAAGCATCTATTAGATGTATTGAAGGGTTCAGAAGGCTTGGGAAGTGCGGGGACGCGGGTGGGGCGAGAGCTGGGCGCTCTGGGAGAGGCGGGGGCAGGCCGGGGGTCGGGGCCGCGGACCCCGCCCCGCGCAAAATCGGCCCGCTCCGCTCCCGCCCGTTCCGAGGCCGCCATCCCCCTTGCAAGCATCTATTAGATGTATTGAAGGGTTCAGAAGGCTTGGGAAGTGCGGGGACGCGGTGGGGCGAGAGCTGGGCGCTCTGGGAGAGGCGGGGGCAGGCCGGGGGTCGGGGCCGCGGACCCGCCGCCGCGCAAAATTCGGCCCGCTCCGCTCCCGCCCGTTCCGAGGCCGCCATCCCCCTTGCAAGCATCCATTAGATGTATTGAAGGGTTCAGAAGGCTTGGGAAGTGCGGGGACGCGGTGGGGCGAGAGCTGGGCGCTCTGGAGAGGCGGGGGCAGGCCGGGGGTCGGGGCCGCGGACCCCGACCCCGCGCAAAATCGGCCCGCTCCGCTCCCGCCCGTTCCGAGGCCGCCATCCCCCTTGCAAGCATCCATTAGATGTATTGAAGGGTTCAGAAGGCTTGGGAAGTGCGGGGACGCGGTGGGGCGAGAGCTGGGGCGCTCTGGGAGAGGCGGGGGCAGGGCCGGGGGTCGGGGCCGCGGACCCCGCCCCCGCGCAAAATCGGCCCGCTCGCTCCCGCCCGTTCCGAGGCCGCCATCCCCCTTGCAAGCATCTATTAGATGTATTGAAGGGTTCAGAAGGCTTGGGAAGTGCGGGGACGCGGTGGGGCGAGAGCTGGGCGCTCTGGGAGGAGGCGGGGGCAGGCCGGGGGTCGGGGCCGCGGACCCCGCCGCCCGCGCAAAATGCGGCCCGCTCCGCTCCCGCCCGTTCCGAGGCCGCCATCCCCCTTGCAAGCATCCATTAGATGTATTGAAGGGTTCAGAAGGCTTGGGAAGTGCGGGGACGCGGTGGGGCGAGAGCTGGGCGCTCTGGGAGAGGCGGGGGCAGGCCGGGGGTCGGGGCCGCGGACCCCGCCCCCGCGCAAAATGCGCCCGCTCCGCTCCCGCCCGTTCCGAGGCCGCCATCCCCCTTGCAAGCATCTATTAGATGTATTGAAGGGTTCAGAAGGCTTGGGAAGTGCGGGGACGCGGTGGGGCGAGAGCTGGGCGCTCTGGGAGAGGCGGGGGCAGGCCGGGGGTCGGGGCCGCGGACCCCGCCGCCGCGCAAAATGCGCCCGCTCCGCTCCCGCCCGTTCCGAGGCCGCCATCCCCCTTGCAAGCATCTATTAGATGTATTGAAGGGTTCAGAAGGCTGGGAAGTGCGGGGACGCGGTGGGGCGAGAGCTGGGCGCTCTGGGAGAGGCGGGGGCAGGCCGGGGGTCGGGGCCGCGGACCCCGCCCCCGCGCAAAATCGGCCCGCTCCGCTCCCGCCCGTTCCGAGGCCGCCATCCCCCTTGCAAGCATCTATTAGATGTCTTGAAGGGTTCAGAAGGCTTGGGAAGTGCGGGACGCGGTGGGGCGAGAGCTGGGCGCTCTGGGAGAGGCGGGGGCAGGCCGGGGGGTCGGGGCCGCGGACCCCGCCGCCGCGCAAAATCGGCCCGCTCCGCTCCCGCCCGTTCCGAGGCCGCCATCCCCCTTGCAAGCATCCTATTAGATGTATTGAAGGGTTCAGAAGGCTTGGGAAGTGCGGGGACGCGGTGGGGCGAGAGCTGGGCGCTCTGGGAGAGGCGGGGGCAGGCCGGGGGTCGGGGCCGCGGACCCCGCCGCCGCGCAAAATCGGCCCGCTCCGCTCCCGCCCGTTCCGAGGCCGCCAATCCCCCTTGCAAGCATCTATTAGATGTATTGAAGGGTTCAGAAGGCTTGGGAAGTGCGGGGACGCGGTGGGGCGAGAGCTGGGCGCTCTGGGAGAGGCGGGGGCAGGCCGGGGGTCGGGGCCGCGGACCCCGCCCCGCGCAAAATCGGCCCGCTCCGCTCCCGCCCGTTCCGAGGCCGCCATCCCCCTTGCAAGCATCTATTAGATGTATTGAAGGGTTCAGAAGGCTTGGGAAGTGCGGGGACGCGGTGGGGCGAGAGCTGGGCGCTCTGGGAGAGGCGGGGGCAGGCCGGGGGTCGGGGCCGCGGACCCCGCCCCGCGCAAAATCGGCCCGCTCCGCTCCCGCCCGTTCCGAGGCCGCCATCCCCCTTGCAAGCATCTATTAGATGTATTGAAGGGTTCAGAAGGCTTGGGAAGTGCGGGGACGCGGTGGGGCGAGAGCTGGGCGCTCTGGGAGAGGCGGGGGCAGGCCGGGGGTCGGGGCCGCGGACCCCGCCCCCGCGCAAAATCGGCCCGCTCCGCTCCCGCCCGTTCCGAGGCCGCCATCCCCTTGCAAGCATCTATTAGATGTATTGAAGGGTTCAGAAGGCTTGGGAAGTGCGGGGACGCGGTGGGGCGAGAGCTGGGCGCTCTGGGAGAGGCGGGGGCAGGCCGGGGGTCGGGGCCGCGGACCCCGCCCCGCGCAAAATGCGCCCGCTCCGCTCCCGCCCGTTCCGAGGCCGCCATCCCCCTTGCAAGCATCTATTAGATGTATTGAAGGGTTCAGAAGGCTTGGGAAGTGCGGGGACGCGGTGGGGCGAGAGCTGGGCGCTCTGGGAGAGGCGGGGGCAGGCCGGGGGTCGGGGCCGCGGACCCCGCCCCCGCGCAAAATCGGCCCGCTCCGCTCCCGCCCGTTCCGAGCCGCCATCCCCCTTGCAAGCATCTATTAGATGTATTGAAGGGTTCAGAAGGCTTGGGAAGTGCGGGGACGCGGTGGGGCGAGAGCTGGGCGCTCTGGGAGAGGCGGGGCAGGCCGGGGGTCGGGGCCGCGGACCCCGCCCCCGCGCAAAATGCGGCCCGCTCCGCTCCCGCCCGTTCCGAGGCCGCCATCCCCCTTGCAAAGCATCTATTAGATGTATTGAAGGGTTCAGAAGGCTTGGGAAGTGCGGGGACGCGGTGGGGCGAGAGCTGGGCGCTCTGGGAGAGGCGGGGGCAGGCCGGGGGTCGGGGCCGCGGACCCCGCCGCCGCGCAAAATCGGCCCGCTCCGCTCCCGCCCGTTCCGAGGCCGCCATCCCCCTTGCAAGCATCTATTAGATGTATTGAAGGGTTCAGAAGGCTTGGGAAGTGCGGGGACGCGGTGGGGCGAGAGCTGGGCGCTCTGGGAGAGGCGGGGGCAGGCCGGGGGGCGGGGGCCGCGGACCCCGCCCCCGCGCAAAATGCGCCCGCTCCGCTCCCGCCCGTTCCGAGGCCGCCATCCCCCTTGCAAGCATCCATTAGATGTATTGAAGGGTTCAGAAGGCTTGGGAAGTGCGGGGGACGCGGTGGGGCGAGAGCTGGGCGCTCTGGGAGAGGCGGGGGCAGGCCGGGGGTCGGGGCCGCGGACCCCGCCCCCGCGCAAAATGCGCCCGCTCCGCTCCCGCCCGTTCCGAGGCCGCCATCCCCCTTGCAAGCATCCATTAGATGTATTGAAGGGTTCAGAAGGCTTGGGAAGTGCGGGGGACGCGGTGGGGCGAGAGCTGGGCGCTCTGGGAGAGGCGGGGGCAGGCCGGGGGTCGGGGCCGCGGACCCCGCCCCGCGCAAATGCGCCCGCTCCGCTCCCGCCCGTTCCGAGGCCGCCATCCCCCTTGCAAGCATCCATTAGATGTATTGAGGGTTCAGAAGGCTTGGGAAGTGCGGGGACGCGGTGGGGCGAGAGCTGGGCGCTCTGGGAGAGGCGGGGGCAGGCCGGGGGTCGGGGCCGCGGACCCCGCCCCGCGCAAATGCCGCCCGCTCCGCTCCCGCCCGTTCCGAGGCCGCCATCCCCTTGCAAGCATCTATTAGATGTATTGAAGGGTTCAGAAGGCTTGGGAAGTGCGGGGACGCGGTGGGGCGAGAGCTGGGCGCTCTGGGAGAGGCGGGGGCAGGCCGGGGGTCGGGGCCGCGGACCCCGCCCCGCGCAAAATCGGCCCGCTCCGCTCCGCCCGTTCCGAGGCCGCCATCCCCCTTGCAAGCATCTATTAGATGTATTGAAGGGTTCAGAAGGCTTGGGAGTGCGGGGACGCGGTGGGGCGAGAGCTGGGCGCTCTGGAGAGGCGGGGGCAGGCCGGGGGTCGGGGCCGCGGACCCCGCCCCGCGCAAAATGCGCCCGCTCCGCTCCCGCCCGTTCCGAGGCCGCCATCCCCCTTGCAAGCATCCATTAGATGTATTGAAGGGTTCAGAAGGCTTGGGAAGTGCGGGGACGCGGTGGGGCGAGAGCTGGGCGCTCTGGGAGAGGCGGGGGCAGGCCGGGGGGTCGGGGCCGCGGACCCCGCCCCGCGCAAAATCGGCCCGCTCCGCTCCCGCCCGTTCCGAGGCCGCCATCCCCCTTGCAAGCATCCATTAGATGTATTGAAGGGTTCAGAAGGCTTGGAAGTGCGGGGACGCGGTGGGGCGAGAGCTGGGCGCTCTGGGAGAGGCGGGGGCAGGCCGGGGGTCGGGGCGGCGGACCCCGCCGCCGCGCAAAATTCGGCCCGCTCCGCTCCCGCCCGTTCCGAGGCCGCCATCCCCCTTGCAAGCATCCATTAGAGTATTGAAGGGTTCAGAAGGCTTGGGAAGTGCGGGGACGCGGTGGGGCGAGAGCTGGGGCGCTCTGGGAGAGGCGGGGGCAGGCCGGGGGTCGGGGCCGCGGACCCCGCCCCCGCGCAAAATCGGCCCGCTCCGCTCCCGCCCGTTCCGAGGCCGCCATCCCCCTTGCAAGCATCTATTAGATGTATTGAAGGGTTCAGAAGGCTTGGGAAGTGCGGGGACGCGGTGGGGCGAGAGCTGGGCGCTCTGGGAGAGGCGGGGGCAGGCCGGGGGTCGGGGCCGCGGACCCCGCCCCCGCGCAAAATCGGCCCGCTCCGCTCCCGCCCGTTCCGAGGCCGCCATCCCCCTTGCAAGCATCTATTAGATGTATTGAAGGGTTCAGAAGGCTTGGGAAGTGCGGGGACGCGGTGGGGCGAGAGCTGGGCGCTCTGGGAGAGGCGGGGGCAGGCCGGGGGTCGGGGCCGCGGACCCCGCCCCCGCGCAAAATCGGCCCGCTCCGCTCCCGCCCGTTCCGAGGCCGCCATCCCCCTTGCAAGCATCTATTAGATGTATTGAAGGGTTCAGAAGGCTTGGGAAGTGCGGGGACGCGGTGGGGCGAGAGCTGGGCGCTCTGGGAGAGGCGGGGGCAGGCCGGGGGTCGGGGCCGCGGACCCCGCCCCCGCGCAAAATCGGCCCGCTCCGCTCCCGCCCGTTCCGAGGCCGCCATCCCCCTTGCAAGCATCTATTAGATGTATTGAAGGGTTCAGAAGGCTTGGGAAGTGCGGGGACGCGGTGGGGCGAGAGCTGGGCGCTCTGGGAGAGGCGGGGGCAGGCCGGGGGTCGGGGCCGCGGACCCCGCCCCCGCGCAAAATCGGCCCGCTCCGCTCCCGCCCGTTCCGAGGCCGCCATCCCCCTTGCAAGCATCTATTAGATGTATTGAAGGGTTCAGAAGGCTTGGGAAGTGCGGGGACGCGGTGGGGCGAGAGCTGGGCGCTCTGGGAGAGGCGGGGGCAGGCCGGGGGTCGGGGCCGCGGACCCCGCCCCCGCGCAAAATCGGCCCGCTCCGCTCCCGCCCGTTCCGAGGCCGCCATCCCCCTTGCAAGCATCTATTAGATGTATTGAAGGGTTCAGAAGGCTTGGGAAGTGCGGGGACGCGGTGGGGCGAGAGCTGGGCGCTCTGGGAGAGGCGGGGGCAGGCCGGGGGTCGGGGCCGCGGACCCCGCCCCGCGCAAAATCGGCCCGCTCCGCTCCCGCCCGTTCCGAGGCCGCCATCCCCCTTGCAAGCATCTATTAGATGTATTGAAGGGTTCAGAAGGCTTGGGAAGTGCGGGGACGCGGTGGGGCGAGAGCTGGGCGCTCTGGGAGAGGCGGGGGCAGGCCGGGGGTCGGGGCCGCGGACCCCGCCCCCGCGCAAAATCGGCCCGCTCCGCTCCCGCCCGTTCCGAGGCCGCCATCCCCCTTGCAAGCATCTATTAGATGTATTGAAGGGTTCAGAAGGCTTGGGAAGTGCGGGGACGCGGTGGGGCGAGAGCTGGGCGCTCTGGGAGAGGCGGGGGCAGGCCGGGGGTCGGGGCCGCGGACCCCGCCCCCGCGCAAAATCGGCCCGCTCCGCTCCCGCCCGTTCCGAGGCCGCCATCCCCCTTGCAAGCATCTATTAGATGTATTGAAGGGTTCAGAAGGCTTGGGAAGTGCGGGGACGCGGTGGGGCGAGAGCTGGGCGCTCTGGGAGAGGCGGGGGCAGGCCGGGGGTCGGGGCCGCGGACCCCGCCCCCGCGCAAAATCGGCCCGCTCCGCTCCCGCCCGTTCCGAGGCCGCCATCCCCCTTGCAAGCATCTATTAGATGTATTGAAGGGTTCAGAAGGCTTGGGAAGTGCGGGGACGCGGTGGGGCGAGAGCTGGGCGCTCTGGGAGAGGCGGGGGCAGGCCGGGGGTCGGGGCCGCGGACCCCGCCCCCGCGCAAAATCGGCCCGCTCCGCTCCCGCCCGTTCCGAGGCCGCCATCCCCCTTGCAAGCATCTATTAGATGTATTGAAGGGTTCAGAAGGCTTGGGAAGTGCGGGGACGCGGTGGGGCGAGAGCTGGGCGCTCTGGGAGAGGCGGGGGCAGGCCGGGGGTCGGGGCCGCGGACCCCGCCCCCGCGCAAAATCGGCCCGCTCCGCTCCCGCCCGTTCCGAGGCCGCCATCCCCCTTGCAAGCATCTATTAGATGTATTGAAGGGTTCAGAAGGCTTGGGAAGTGCGGGGACGCGGTGGGGCGAGAGCTGGGCGCTCTGGGAGAGGCGGGGGCAGGCCGGGGGTCGGGGCCGCGGACCCCGCCCCCGCGCAAAATCGGCCCGCTCCGCTCCCGCCCGTTCCGAGGCCGCCATCCCCCTTGCAAGCATCTATTAGATGTATTGAAGGGTTCAGAAGGCTTGGGAAGTGCGGGGACGCGGTGGGGCGAGAGCTGGGCGCTCTGGGAGAGGCGGGGGCAGGCCGGGGGTCGGGGCCGCGGACCCCGCCCCCGCGCAAAATCGGCCCGCTCCGCTCCCGCCCGTTCCGAGGCCGCCATCCCCCTTGCAAGCATCTATTAGATGTATTGAAGGGTTCAGAAGGCTTGGGAAGTGCGGGGACGCGGTGGGGCGAGAGCTGGGCGCTCTGGGAGAGGCGGGGGCAGGCCGGGGGTCGGGGCCGCGGACCCCGCCCCCGCGCAAAATGCGCCCGCTCCGCTCCCGCCCGTTCCGAGGCCGCCATCCCCCTTGCAAGCATCTATTAGATGTATTGAAGGGTTCAGAAGGCTTGGGAAGTGCGGGGACGCGGTGGGGCGAGAGCTGGGCGCTCTGGGAGAGGCGGGGGCAGGCCGGGGGTCGGGGCCGCGGACCCCGCCCCCGCGCAAAATCGGCCCGCTCCGCTCCCGCCCGTTCCGAGGCCGCCATCCCCCTTGCAAGCATCCATTAGATGTATTGAAGGGTTCAGAAGGCTTGGGAAGTGCGGGGACGCGGTGGGGCGAGAGCTGGGCGCTCTGGGAGAGGCGGGGGCAGGCCGGGGGTCGGGGCCGCGGACCCCGCCCCCGCGCAAAATGCGCCCGCTCCGCTCCCGCCCGTTCCGAGGCCGCCATCCCCCTTGCAAGCATCTATTAGATGTATTGAAGGGTTCAGAAGGCTTGGGAAGTGCGGGGACGCGGTGGGGCGAGAGCTGGGCGCTCTGGGAGAGGCGGGGGCAGGCCGGGGGTCGGGGCCGCGGACCCCGCCCCCGCGCAAAATCGGCCCGCTCCGCTCCCGCCCGTTCCGAGGCCGCCATCCCCCTTGCAAGCATCTATTAGATGTATTGAAGGGTTCAGAAGGCTTGGGAAGTGCGGGGACGCGGTGGGGCGAGAGCTGGGCGCTCTGGGAGAGGCGGGGGCAGGCCGGGGGTCGGGGCCGCGGACCCCGCCCGCCGCGCAAAATCGGCCCGCTCCGCTCCCGCCCGTTCCGAGGCCGCCATCCCCCTTGCAAGCATCTATTAGATGTATTGAAGGGTTCAGAAGGCTTGGGAAGTGCGGGGACGCGGTGGGGCGAGAGCTGGGCGCTCTGGGAGAGGCGGGGGCAGGCCGGGGGTCGGGGCCGCGGACCCCGCCCCGCGCAAAATGCGCCCGCTCCGCTCCCGCCCGTTCCGAGGCCGCCATCCCCCTTGCAAGCATCTATTAGATGTATTGAAGGGTTCAGAAGGCTTTGGAAGTGCGGGGACGCGGTGGGGCGAGAGCTGGGCGCTCTGGGAGAGGCGGGGGCAGGCCGGGGGTCGGGGCCGCGGACCCCGCCGCCGCGCAAATCGGCCCGCTCCGCTCCCGCCCGTTCCGAGGCCGCCATCCCCCCTTGCAAGCATCATTAGATGTATGAAGGGTTTCAGAAGGCTTGGGAAGTGCGGGGACGCTGGTGGGGCGAGAGCTGGGCGCTCTGGGAGAGGCGGGGGCAGGCCGGGGGTCGGGGCCGCGGACCCCGCCCCCGCGCAAAATCGGCCCGCTCCGCTCCCGCCCGTTCCGAGGCCGCCATCCCCCTTGCAAGCATCTATTAGATGTATTGAAGGGTTCAGAAGGCTTGGGAAGTGCGGGGACGCGGTGGGGCGAGAGCTGGGCGCTCTGGGAGAGGCGGGGGCAGGCCGGGGGTCGGGGCCGCGGACCCCCGCCGCCCGCGCAAAATCGGCCCCGCTCCGCTCCCGCCCGTTCCGAGGCCGCCATCCCCCTTTGCAAGCATCATTAGATGTATTGAAGGGTTCAGAAGGCTTGGGAAGTGCGGGACGCGGTGGGGCGGAGAGCTGGGCGCTCTGGGAGAGGCGGGGGGCAGGCGGGGGTCGGGGCCGCGGACCCCGCCCCCGCGCAAAATCGGCCCGCTCCGCTCCCGCCCGTTCCGAGGCCGCCATCCCCTTGCAAGCATCATTAGATGTATTGAAGGGTTCAGAAGGCTTGGGAGAGTGCGGGGACGCGGTGGGGCGAGAGCTGGGCGCTCTGGGAGAGGCGGGGGCAGGCCGGGGGTCGGGGCCGCGGACCCCGCCCCCGCGCAAAATCGGCCCGCTCCGCTCCCGCCCGTTCGAGGCCGCCATCCCCCTTGCAAGCATCTATTAGATGTATTGAAGGGTTCAGAAGGCTTGGGGAAGTGCGGGGACGCGGTGGGCGAGAGCTGGGCGCTCTGGGAGAGGCGGGGGCAGGCCGGGGGTCGGGGCCGCGGCCCCGCCCCCGCGCAAAATCGGCCGCTCCGCTCCGCCCGTTCCGAGGCCGCCATCCCCC
>JAEHOE010000405.1:0-22753 GCA_016858145.1 Edaphochlamys debaryana | reverse complement strand
GGGGGCCCCAGCTGCCCGTGGGGCTGCAGGTGCGTGGTTTGCTCGGTTGTGGGCATGAGAGATCCGCCCTGGGTCCAGGGAGCGTGGCGCTTGCTGTTTGTGCGCCTGGATGCGGCACCTCACCTCCCCGCCTGCCCGCTCCCTGGCGTTCGCACCTCAGGTCCCCGGTCCACAGCCTGAGCTGAGGGCGGAGGCGGAGCAGGAGCAGGCGGGGCCGAGGCGGGGCCCCAGCTGCCCGTGGGGCTGCAGGTGCGTGGTTTGCGCGGTTGTGGGCATGAGAGATCCGCCCTGGGTCCAGGGAGCGTGGCGCTTGCTGTTTGTGCGCCTGGATGCGGCACCTGCACCGTCTGCTCACCTCCCCGCCTGCCCGCTCCCTGGCGTTCGCACCTCAGGTCCCCGGTCCACAGCCTGAGCTGAGGGCGGAGGCGGAGCAGGAGCAGGCGGGGGCCGAGGCGGGGCCCCAGCTGCCCGTGGGGCTGCAGGTGCGTGGTTTGCGCGGCTATGGGCATGAGAGATCCGCCCTGGGTCCAGGGAGCGTGGCGCTTGCTGTTTGTGCGCCTGGATGCGGCACCTGCACCGTCTGCTCACCTCCCTGCCTGCCCGCTCCCTGGCGTTCGCACCTCAGGTCCCCGGTCCACAGCCTGAGCTGAGGGCGGAGGCGGAGCAGGAGCAGGCGGGGGCCGAGGCGGGGCCCCAGCTGCCCGTGGGGCTGCAGGTGCGTGGTTTTGCGCGGTTGTGGGCATGAGAGATCCGCCCTGGGTCCAGGGAGCGTGGCGCTTGCTGTTTGTGCGCCTTGATGCGGCACCTGCACCGTCTGCTCACCTCCCTGCCTGCCCGCTCCCTGGCGTTCGCACCTCAGGTCCCCGGTCCACAGCCTGAGCTGAGGGCGGAGGCGGAGCAGGAGCAGGCGGGGGCCGAGGCGGGGCCCCAGCTGCCCGTGGGGCTGCAGGTGCGTGGTTTGCGCGGTTGTGGGCATGAGAGATCCGCCCTGGGTCCAGGGAGCGTGGCGCTTGCTGTTTGCGCGCCTGGATGCGGCACCTGCACCGTCTGCTCACCTCCCCGCCTGCCCGCTCCCTGGCGTTCGCACCTCAGGTCCCCGGTCCACAGCCTGAGCTGAGGGCGGAGGCGGAGCAGGAGCAGGCGGGGGCCGAGGCGGGGCCCCAGCTGCCCGTGGGGCTGCAGGTGCGTGGTTTGCGCGGCTATGGGCATGAGAGATCCGCCCTGGGTCCAGGGAGCGTGGCGCTTGCTGTTTGTGCGCCTGGATGCGGCACCTGCACCGTCTGCTCACCTCCCCGCCTGCCCGCTCCCTGGCGTTCGCACCTCAGGTCCCCGGTCCACAGCCTGAGCTGAGGGCGGAGGCGGAGCAGGAGCAGACGGGGGCCGAGGCGGGGCCCCAGCTGCCCGTGGGGCTGCAGGTGCGTGGTTTGCGCGGTTGTGGGCATGAGAGATCCGCCCTGGGTCCAGGGAGCGTGGCGCTTGCTGTTTGTGCGCCTTGATGCGGCACCTGCACCGTCTGCTCACCTCCCCGCCTGCCCGCTCCCTGGCGTTCGCACCTCAGGTCCCCGGTCCACAGCCTGAGCTGAGGGCGGAGGCGGAGCAGGAGCAGGCGGGGGCCGAGGCGGGGCCCCAGCTGCCCGTGGGGCTGCAGGTGCGTGGTTTGCGCGGTTGTGGGCATGAGAGATCCGCCCTGGGTCCAGGGAGCGTGGCGCTTGCTGTTTGCGCGCCTGGATGCGGCACCTGCACCGTCTGCTCACCTCCCCGCCTGCCCGCTCCCTGGCGTTCGCACCTCAGGTCCCCGGTCCACAGCCTGAGCTGAGGGCGGAGGCGGAGCAGGAGCAGGCGGGGGCCGAGGCGGGGCCCCAGCTGCCCGTGGGGCTGCAGGTGCGTGGTTTGCGCGGTTGGTGGGCATGAGAGATCCGCCCTGGGTCCAGGGAGCGTGGCGCTTGCTGTTTGTGCGCCTGGATGCGGCACCTGCACCGTCTGCTCACCTCCCTGCCTGCCCGCTCCCTGGCGTTCGCACCTCAGGTCCCCGGTCCACAGCCTGAGCTGAGGGCGGAGGCGGAGCAGGAGCAGGCGGGGGCCGAGGCGGGGCCCCAGCTGCCCGTGGGGCTGCAGGTGCGTGGTTTGCGCGGTTGTGGGCATGAGAGATCCGCCCTGGGTCCAGGGAGCGTGGCACTTGCTGTTTGCGCGCCTGGATGCGGCACCTGCACCGTCTGCTCACCTCCCCGCCTGCCCGCTCCCTGGCGTTCGCACCTCAGGTCCCCGGTCCACAGCCTGAGCTGAGGGCGGAGGCGGAGCAGGAGCAGGCGGGGGCCGAGGCGGGGCCCCAGCTGCCCGTGGGGCTGCAGGTGCGTGGTTTGCGCGGTTGTGGGCATGAGAGATCCGCCCTGGGTCCAGGGAGCGTGGCGCTTGCTGTTTGTGCGCCTTGATGCGGCACCTGCACCGTCTGCTCACCTCCCCGCCTGCCCGCTCCCTGGCGTTCGCACCTCAGGTCCCCGGTCCACAGCCTGAGCTGAGGGCGGAGGCGGAGCAGGAGCAGGCGGGGGCCGAGGCGGGGCCCCAGCTGCCCGTGGGGCTGCAGGTGCGTGGTTTGCGCGGTTGTGGGCATGAGAGATCCGCCCTGGGTCCAGGGAGCGTGGCGCTTGCTGTTTGCGCGCCTGGATGCGGCACCTGCACCGTCTGCTCACCTCCCTGCCTGCCCGCTCCCTGGCGTTCGCACCTCAGGTCCCCGGTCCACAGCCTGAGCTGAGGGCGGAGGCGGAGCAGGAGCAGGCGGGGGCCGAGGCGGGGCCCCAGCTGCCCGTGGGGCTGCAGGTGCGTGGTTTGCGCGGTTGTGGGCATGAGGAATCCGCCCGCGGGCCGACTTCTCGTTCACTGACGCCTGCCCCATCGTTTGACCCTGGCTGACAGGACCCGCGGTCGGCCGTGTCGGTGCACTGGCTGGCGGGCGCTCGTGGACCGGAGATTAGTGGGCCTGGGCCCGCAGAGCTGCATTCCGTCCACTTCGATTGCAACTTCAAGGCCAACCTCCTGTCCCAGAAAGGCTACACGTCTGCTTACAAGCAGCCGGGCAGGCGCCGCTTCTTCCTTTCCAACCAGAGCGTGCAGGCAGTCCTAGATGATGGACACGCTGCACAACAAATTGGAGTGACGCACTGCTCTAACTTCAGCGCGGACCAGGTGGGGGATAGAGGCACAGGGCCCTGGCTGGGTCTCGGTACCAACGTGCTGACCGTGTAGTCCCTGTGTGCAGGTGCTGGCAGCCGAGTCCAAGAAGGTGAGCAGCTGTGAGGGGTCAGCGCTGACAGCCAGGTTTGCCACACGTGTGCTGCCACATTTGCAGAACCTGATCACGGCGGTTGGAGCCGCAGTGTGCCGGCATGGCGTGCTTCTGCGCTTGCTGAATCTGTTTTCGGGAGAGCGGCACGCCTACTCAACGGCAGCGGTCCGGTCGCTACTCAAGGCCAGCACAGCTGTGCGGTTCTGGTGGTATGACATCGCGTGCCGGTGAGGCCAACGCATGCGGTGTCCCGCGTAGGTACCACGCACGTAGTCACGGTAACGCATTGTTGCAGGTGGAGCAAGTCGTACGCCAAGTGGCTGGACCGCCAGTCGCCAGCCCTGCAGGAGCTTGGCGGGGGCATGGTGCACCTCATCCCTCCGTGGCACCGCTACGCGCACAGGTGGGACGCTGGCAACGAACAATGGGCAGATTGGGACAGTGCTAGCTGCTGTTAACCCATGCTTCTGTGTCGCAGCTATCCCTGCCAGAAGGCCTTCGGACAACTTAACGTCCCCGGCGTTGGTCGGGGAAGTGGGGAGCCGGCTGAGATCTTCAACAGTGTGTTTGGGCCACACGGCGCCGTCACGCAGTACATGAGCCCGGCACACCGGGAAGCGCACCTGGAGCGGGTAGCCTGGTTGTACTGCCTGGACGTCATCGCAGACCTGCCTGGCCGCCTCGAGCGAATGAGGGTTCGCTGTGAGGCAGCCCTCAGGGCCGCGGAGCACCGCATCGCGCTGCTGACCCCTGCTCTTGCAGAGGCCTCGGACCGGACCATTGTCGAGGTGGGTGAAGCTTATGGCGGTGTCTTCAATTGCTGAGGCAGCTTGTAACTAACGTTGTGCTTTGCATGGGGTCTGCAGGTCGAGCAAATGATGGCGAGCCGCACTGAGCGAGTGCAGGCATTGGACCAGCCCGCCGTGGACCAGCCGGCAGCCGTGCGCGGAGAGTATGTGCGCTGCCGGCTGGCCCTCCTCAAACTGCAGCGCGATGATGCTGTGGACGTCAGCTCAGACGGTGTCCGACTGGGGCTTCTGTTCCAGGCGCAGACTCGGTGCCTGTCCGGCAGCGGCCCGCATTGCCTGCGACCATCCAGGAGCAGCTCGCTCGCTTGCAGGCGGAGCTGGCAGCGGAGCCGGGTGGTGGTGCCTCGTGGTACCCCTGGCCTTGAGCCCGGCCACTGCGGCTTGGGCAGAGCAACTGTCCTGAGCTGGCGCGGGGGCGAGCTCCGGAAGCTGTTCACGGAAGTGGAGGTGAGGCGGGGTCAACGACACGATTCGCTTCCAGGGGAACCATGGTTCGCTCAGTATGGCTGTTGCAGGCCTGTAAGGCTCATACCTCAGACCACGCGTGGGCACCCTCCCCCTCATCCTGCCTGACAGGACGCCGTCGTTGACGTGCATGCGCTGGAGCAAGTGGTGCGGGCACCTAAGCGGCAGGCGCAAGCATCAGCAGCTGGCGCTCAAGGAGAAGAATCGGGCTAAGGGCCGAGTGCGAGCTCTGTGGGAGCAGATGATGAGCTGGAGCTCTGTCCCTGGGGCAGTTTCAGCGAGCTGAAGCAGGGCTTGACCGCGGCCAATGCGTACCACGCCGTGCTGAACCAGCTGGTACCCCTGGGGCGGCGAGCCTGATGGCGAGGCGCAAGCCCACGCGCAGCACGGCCCGCATGGACGGTGGTCCCTGTTCAGAGCGTGGCAGGAGCGCTTGAGGTGCGGCGAGGAGCTTGAGCTTCTAGCCATGGAGCTGGGACGCGCTGGGGCGTACTACCGCTACCGCGTGGGCCTTCTGGAGCAGGCGCTGGAGGGGGTAGAGCCGACTAGCAGCAAGGGGCGGATCCTATCGCTGCATCTGCGCCGTATGTCAGCACTGCTCTCCAGGTTTGAGACCCTGGCGGCCCGATGCGCATTGCCGGACTTGTGAGAGCCAGGGCAAGGGGACGCGGGCCAAGGGCAGGCTGACTCTCTGGCGCTGTAAAGTGCTGGTGTTGGGCAAGAGTTGCTACGTGCTAAGTCTTGGGACCAATGCAGGCTAGCTGTAGGGCTTGCAACGGACGGCATTCTGAACTGAGCATGAGCGTGCGGTGCTTAGGGGTACGGGCGGGGGCTTGCGGCTGCAAAACTGGAATGCAGCAGAGCGCCTGCCTGGGCCAAGGGCAGGCTGACTCTCTGGCGCTGTAAAGTGCTGGTGTTGGGCAAGGGTTGCTACGTGCCAAGTCTTGGGACCAATGCAGGCTAGCTGTAGGGCTTGCAACGGACGGCATTCTGAACTGAGCATGAGCGTGCGGTGCTTAGGGGTACGGGCGGGGGCTTGCGGCTGCAAAACTGGAATGCAGCAGAGCCCTGCCTGGGCCAAGGGCAGGCTGACTCTCTGGCGCTGTTAAGTGCTGGTGTTGGGCAAGAGTTGCTACGTGCTAAGTCTTGGGACCAATGCAGGCTAGCTGTAGGGCTTGCAACGGACGGCATTCTGAACTGAGCATGAGCGTGCGGTGCTTAGGGGTACGGGCGGGGGCTTGCGGCTGCAAAACTGGAATGCAGCAGAGCGCCTGCCTGGGCCAAGGGCAGGCTGACTCTCTGGCGCTGTAAAGTGCTGGTGTTGGGCAAGGGTTGCTACGTGCCAAGTCTTGGGACCAATGCAGGCTAGCTGTAGGGCTTGCAACGGACGGCATTCTGAACTGAGCATGAGCGTTGCGGTGCTTAGTGGTACGGGCGGGGGCTTGCGGCTGCAAAACTGGAATGCAGCAGAGCCCTGCCTGGGCCAAGGGCAGGCTGACTCTCTGGCGCTGTTAAGTGCTGGTGTTGGGCAAGAGTTGCTACGTGCTAAGTCTTGGGACCAATGCAGGCTAGCTGTAGGGCTTGCAAACGGACGGCATTCTGAACTGAGCATGAGCGTGCGGTGCTTAGGGGTACGGGCGGGGCTTGCGGCTGCAAAACTGGATGCAGCAGAGCCCTGCCTGGGCCAAGGGCAGGCTGACTCTCTGGCGCTGTAAAGTTGCTGGTGTTGGGCAAGGGTTGCTACGTGCTAAGTCTTGGGACCAATGCAGGCTAGCTTGTAGGGCTTGCAACGGACGGCATTCTGAACTGAGCATGAGCGTGCGGTGCTTAGGGGTACGGGCGGGGGCTTGCGGCTGCAAAACTGGAATGCAGCAGAGCGCCTGCCTGGGCCAAGGGCAGGCTGACTCTCTGGCGCTGTAAAGTGCTGGTGTTGGGCAAGGGTTGCTACGTGCCAAGTCTTGGGACCAATGCAGGCTAGCTATAGGAATTGCAATGGACGGCATTCTGAACTGGCATGAGCGTGCGGTGCTTAGGGGTACGGGCGGGGGCTTGCGGCTGCAAAACTGGAATGCAGCAGAGCGCCTGCCTGGGCCAAGGGCAGGCTGACTCTCTGGCGCTGTAAAGTGCTGGTGTTGGGCAAGGGTTTGCTACGTGCCAAGTCTTGGGACCAATGCAGGCTAGCTGTAGGGCTTGCAACGGACGGCATTCTGAACTGAGCATGAGCGTGCTGTGCTTAGGGGTACGGGCGGGGGGCTTGCGGCTGCAAAACCTGGAATGCAGCAGAGCGCCTGCCTGGGCCAAGGGCAGGCTGACTCTCTGGCGCTGTAAAGTGCTGGTGTTGGTCAAGGGTTGCTACGTGCTAAGTCTTGGGACCAATGCAGGCTAGCTGTAGGGCTTGCAACGGACGGCATTCTGAACTGAGCATGAGCGTGCGGTGCTTAGGGGTACGGGCGGGGGCTTGCGCTGCAAAACTGGAATGCAGCAGAGCGCCTGCCTGGGCCAAGGGCAGGCTGACTCTCTGGGCGCTGTAAAGTGCTGGTGTTGGTCAAGGGTTGCTACGTGCTAAGTCTTGGGGACCATGCAGGCTAGCTGTAGGGCTTGCAACGGACGGCATTCTGAACTGAGCATGAGCGTGCGGTGCTTAGGGTACGGGCGGGGGCTTGCGGCTGCAAAACTGGAATGCAGCAGAGGCGCCTGCCTGGGCCAAGGGCAGGCTGACTCTCTGGCGCTGTAAAGTGCTGGTGTTGGGCAAGGGTTGCTACGTGCCAAGTCTTGGGACCAAGGCAGGCTAGCTATAGGAATTGCAATGGACGGCATTCTGAACGGGTTACGGGTCACTCTGGCGTCTGGCCCCTTCGGCCCTAGGAGGGTATCTTGTGCTTGCGTGACCTCAACTCTGGCCCTAGCGGAGTGTGCGCGTTGGGTCATTGCGTATGTATCTGCATCTGCACACCTGCACTGCTCCGACGCGACCAGCGTCACGCCTCGCCCGTGTCAACATGTCGGCAACATGCCGGCGGCCGAGACGAGAGGCCTTCTGTCACCCCAGCCAGCATCTCCACAACCGCCCGCACAACCTCCGCAAGTACCACTCGTTGCACCATAGCTTCAGTTTCGCGGCAATCGGTACAGGTCGACTTCGGACGGACTAGGGTCGAGGACCACCGCGGACCCCACCCCCAAGGGAGTCCCTCACCCATACCTGCAAACCCGATGTCATCCGATGGCCCCCAAACTTCGTACATAGCACAAGTAACACATATGCATGGCTACGGCAGTGCCGTTCTGGCCTGTGGTCACACCTGGCCCGTGTCCACGTCAACATGTCGGCAACATGCCGGAAGCCAAAAATGGAGGCATTCTGTCACCCCAGCTAGCAACTCCACAAACCGACCGCACAAACCTCAGCAAGTGTCACTCGTTGCACCATAGCTTCAGTTCCGCGGCAATCGGAACTGGTCGACTTCCGACGGAGTAGGTCGAGGACCACCGCGGACAGCTATGAGGCCTTGCCCGAGCCCTCTCCCGCCTAGGCTCGGGCAGGTCCAGTTTCCCCCGGGGTGCCGGTTCCTCGGGCAGCCTGCCGGCCTGCCCGAGAGGCTTTTCTGCAGACGCAATTTTGCCCCGCGCACAAACGGCCTCCCAAGGCTCGCATTGGGTTATGGTTGACAACTAGAGGGGCTGCGTGGAGGAGCGCGCGCGGAACAGCGCGTCCCGACGACGGCCCCCGCGGACCGTACGCGGCATGGCGGGCAGCCCTACTCCTTGCCCCGTAGCCAGGGTACTGAGCCAGCCATACGCACAGCCGCACAAGTACTTGCGTACATGCCGCAACAGTGTTGCAATGGGCAAAGGCAAGCTAGAGGACCCCATTGAGAGAGACCTGCGTAATGCGCAAAGGAACCGCAAAAGACGGAATGATGGCAACGAAGGAAAGCGCAGCGGCCCTGGCGGTTCCGGCGGCACCCACAAACAGCAGAAGAAACAACAGAAGACAATAGCCCCGAAACTAGTCGACCACAATGCCCACGATGACGATTTCTTCCGTGGTGATGATAGACACGACAACTTAGACGAGGAGAGCGAAGGAGAAGAGGAACCGCTCGACAGCGACGCTGAGGGCGATGAGGAGCTTCCCGACGACCTGCCTGCTGAAGGAGAGGTCCTTGCTAGCTATCTGCAACACTATGCCGAAGCTGCGACCTGTCGAGGGGAGATGCATGCCGCCGCGGCCAGCGCGCTTCGCGGCCAGACCGCCATCGTGGTGTCCGCGTGTCCGCGCTGCGGCAGCAAGGCGTCGCCGCCAAAGCTCTGCCCTGTGACCATCGTAACCTGGGACCAACCGATCCAGGTTCAGATGCCGGTGTCCCGGTGCGCGCCGTGTGGGTTATGGCTCCATGTGCAGCCTACCCAGGCTGACTGCCTGCCCGACTCCCGGCCAGGCTGGAACCTGGGCTTGTCGCGCTCGGGCCAGAGCTTGCTCTGGTGGCACAAACCAATGCTGCAAATGTACGACGTCCTGTGCTTTCGTACGCGCAAAGGTTCGGCGGAGGCCTTCAGCCAGTCCATCTTGGACAACTGGGGGCGCAACGGGTATCCCTGCCCCGATACCGTCTCAAGCACAACCCTCAGACAGCGCTTCCGCCAGTCGCTGCTGCTCTTCTTCGGAGGAGAAGCTGCTGTTGACGAGTATCCCGAGCACACGATAGAGTCGTGGCCGAGGGGAGCCGGCAACGGTTGCCCGTGCTGTGGCTGCTCGGTGACTTGCCGCAGGCCGCAGGTCCCCGGTCCACAGCCTGAGCCGAGGGCGGGGGCGGAGCAGGAGCAGGCGGAGGCCGAGGCGGGGCCCCAGCTGCCCGTGTGGCTGCAGGTGCGTGGTTGGCTCGGTTGTGGGCATGAGAGATCCGCCCTGGGTCCAGGGAGCGTGGCGCTTGCTGTTTGTGCGCCTGGATGCGGCACCTGCACCGTCTGCTCACCTCCCCGCCTGCCCGCTCCCTGGCGTTCGCACCTCAGGTCCCCGGTCCACAGCCTGAGCTGAGGGCGGAGGCGGAGCAGGAGCAGGCGGGGGCCGAGGCGGGGCCCCAGCTGCCCGTGGGGCTGCAGGTGCGTGGTTTGCGCGGTTGTGGGCATGAGAGATCCGCCCTGGGTCCAGGGAGCGTGGCGCTTGCTGTTTGTGCGCCTGGATGCGGCACCTGCACCGTCTGCTCACCTCCCCGCCTGCCCGCTCCCTGGCGTTCGCACCTCAGGTCCCCGGTCCACAGCCTGAGCTGAGGGCGGAGGCGGAGCAGGAGCAGGCGGGGGCCGAGGCGGGGCCCCAGCTGCCCGTGGGGCTGCAGGTGCGTGGTTTGCGCGGCTGTGGGCATGAGAGATCCGCCCTGGGTCCAGGGAGCGTGGCACTTGCTGTTTGCGCGCCTGGATGCGGCACCTGCACCGTCTGCTCACCTCCCCGCCTGCCCGCTCCCTGGCGTTCGCACCTCAGGTCCCCGGTCCACAGCCTGAGCTGAGGGCGGAGGCGGAGCAGGAGCAGGCGGGGGCCGAGGCGGGGCCCCAGCTGCCCGTGGGGCTGCAGGTGCGTGGTTTGCGCGGCTATGGGCATGAGAGATCCGCCCTGGGTCCAGGGAGCGTGGCGCTTGCTGTTTGTGCGCCTTGATGCGGCACCTGCACCGTCTGCTCACCTCCCTGCCTGCCCGCTCCCTGGCGTTCGCACCTCAGGTCCCCGGTCCACAGCCTGAGCTGAGGGCGGAGGCGGAGCAGGAGCAGGCGGGGGCCGAGGCGGGGCCCCAGCTGCCCGTGGGGCTGCAGGTGCGTGGTTTGCGCGGTTGTGGGCATGAGAGATCCGCCCTGGGTCCAGGGAGCGTGGCGCTTGCTGTTTGTGCGCCTTGATGCGGCACCTGCACCGTCTGCTCACCTCCCTGCCTGCCCGCTCCCTGGCGTTCGCACCTCAGGTCCCCGGTCCACAGCCTGAGCTGAGGGCGGAGGCGGAGCAGGAGCAGGCGGGGGCCGAGGCGGGGCCCCAGCTGCCCGTGGGGCTGCAGGTGCGTGGTTTGCGCGGTTGTGGGCATGAGAGATCCGCCCTGGGTCCAGGGAGCGTGGCACTTGCTGTTTGCGCGCCTGGATGCGGCACCTGCACCGTCTGCTCACCTCCCCGCCTGCCCGCTCCCTGGCGTTCGCACCTCAGGTCCCCGGTCCACAGCCTGAGCTGAGGGCGGAGGCGGAGCAGGAGCAGGCGGGGGCCGAGGCGGGGCCCCAGCTGCCCGTGGGGCTGCAGGTGCGTGGTTTGCGCGGCTATGGGCATGAGAGATCCGCCCTGGGTCCAGGGAGCGTGGCGCTTGCTGTTTGTGCGCCTGGATGCGGCACCTGCACCGTCTGCTCACCTCCCCGCCTGCCCGCTCCCTGGCGTTCGCACCTCAGGTCCCCGGTCCACAGCCTGAGCTGAGGGCGGAGGCGGAGCAGGAGCAGACGGGGGCCGAGGCGGGGCCCCAGCTGCCCGTGGGGCTGCAGGTGCGTGGTTTGCGCGGTTGTGGGCATGAGAGATCCGCCCTGGGTCCAGGGAGCGTGGCGCTTGCTGTTTGTGCGCCTTGATGCGGCACCTGCACCGTCTGCTCACCTCCCCGCCTGCCCGCTCCCTGGCGTTCGCACCTCAGGTCCCCGGTCCACAGCCTGAGCTGAGGGCGGAGGCGGAGCAGGAGCAGGCGGGGGCCGAGGCGGGGCCCCAGCTGCCCGTGGGGCTGCAGGTGCGTGGTTTGCGCGGCTATGGGCATGAGAGATCCGCCCTGGGTCCAGGGAGCGTGGCGCTTGCTGTTTGCGCGCCTGGATGCGGCACCTGCACCGTCTGCTCACCTCCCCGCCTGCCCGCTCCCTGGCGTTCGCACCTCAGGTCCCCGGTCCACAGCCTGAGCTGAGGGCGGAGGCGGAGCAGGAGCAGGCGGGGGCCGAGGCGGGGCCCCAGCTGCCCGTGGGGCTGCAGGTGCGTGGTTTGCGCGGTTGTGGGCATGAGAGATCCGCCCTGGGTCCAGGGAGCGTGGCGCTTGCTGTTTGTGCGCCTGGATGCGGCACCTGCACCGTCTGCTCACCTCCCTGCCTGCCCGCTCCCTGGCGTTCGCACCTCAGGTCCCCGGTCCACAGCCTGAGCTGAGGGCGGAGGCGGAGCAGGAGCAGGCGGGGGCCGAGGCGGGGCCCCAGCTGCCCGTGGGGCTGCAGGTGCGTGGTTTGCGCGGTTGTGGGCATGAGAGATCCGCCCTGGGTCCAGGGAGCGTGGCACTTGCTGTTTGCGCGCCTGGATGCGGCACCTGCACCGTCTGCTCACCTCCCCGCCTGCCCGCTCCCTGGCGTTCGCACCTCAGGTCCCCGGTCCACAGCCTGAGCTGAGGGCGGAGGCGGAGCAGGAGCAGGCGGGGGCCGAGGCGGGGCCCCAGCTGCCCGTGGGGCTGCAGGTGCGTGGTTTGCGCGGTTGTGGGCATGAGAGATCCGCCCTGGGTCCAGGGAGCGTGGCGCTTGCTGTTTGTGCGCCTTGATGCGGCACCTGCACCGTCTGCTCACCTCCCCGCCTGCCCGCTCCCTGGCGTTCGCACCTCAGGTCCCCGGTCCACAGCCTGAGCTGAGGGCGGAGGCGGAGCAGGAGCAGGCGGGGGCCGAGGCGGGGCCCCAGCTGCCCGTGGGGCTGCAGGTGCGTGGTTTGCGCGGTTGTGGGCATGAGAGATCCGCCCTGGGTCCAGGGAGCGTGGCGCTTGCTGTTTGCGCGCCTGGATGCGGCACCTGCACCGTCTGCTCACCTCCCTGCCTGCCCGCTCCCTGGCGTTCGCACCTCAGGTCCCCGGTCCACAGCCTGAGCTGAGGGCGGAGGCGGAGCAGGAGCAGGCGGGGGCCGAGGCGGGGCCCCAGCTGCCCGTGGGGCTGCAGGTGCGTGGTTTGCGCGGTTGTGGGCATGAGGAATCCGCCCGCGGGCCGACTTCTCGTTCACTGACGCCTGCCCCATCGTTTGACCCTGGCTGACAGGACCCGCGGTCGGCCGTGTCGGTGCACTGGCTGGCGGGCGCTCGTGGACCGGAGATTAGTGGGCCTGGGCCCGCAGAGCTGCATTCCGTCCACTTCGATTGCAACTTCAAGGCCAACCTCCTGTCCCAGAAAGGCTACACGTCTGCTTACAAGCAGCCGGGCAGGCGCCGCTTCTTCCTTTCCAACCAGAGCGTGCAGGCAGTCCTAGATGATGGACACGCTGCACAACAAATTGGAGTGACGCACTGCTCTAACTTCAGCGCGGACCAGGTGGGGGATAGAGGCACAGGGCCCTGGCTGGGTCTCGGTACCAACGTGCTGACCGTGTAGTCCCTGTGTGCAGGTGCTGGCAGCCGAGTCCAAGAAGGTGAGCAGCTGTGAGGGGTCAGCGCTGACAGCCAGGTTTGCCACACGTGTGCTGCCACATTTGCAGAACCTGATCACGGCGGTTGGAGCCGCAGTGTGCCGGCATGGCGTGCTTCTGCGCTTGCTGAATCTGTTTTCGGGAGAGCGGCACGCCTACTCAACGGCAGCGGTCCGGTCGCTACTCAAGGCCAGCACAGCTGTGCGGTTCTGGTGGTATGACATCGCGTGCCGGTGAGGCCAACGCATGCGGTGTCCCGCGTAGGTACCACGCACGTAGTCACGGTAACGCATTGTTGCAGGTGGAGCAAGTCGTACGCCAAGTGGCTGGACCGCCAGTCGCCAGCCCTGCAGGAGCTTGGCGGGGGCATGGTGCACCTCATCCCTCCGTGGCACCGCTACGCGCACAGGTGGGACGCTGGCAACGAACAATGGGCAGATTGGGACAGTGCTAGCTGCTGTTAACCCATGCTTCTGTGTCGCAGCTATCCCTGCCAGAAGGCCTTCGGACAACTTAACGTCCCCGGCGTTGGTCGGGGAAGTGGGGAGCCGGCTGAGATCTTCAACAGTGTGTTTGGGCCACACGGCGCCGTCACGCAGTACATGAGCCCGGCACACCGGGAAGCGCACCTGGAGCGGGTAGCCTGGTTGTACTGCCTGGACGTCATCGCAGACCTGCCTGGCCGCCTCGAGCGAATGAGGGTTCGCTGTGAGGCAGCCCTCAGGGCCGCGGAGCACCGCATCGCGCTGCTGACCCCTGCTCTTGCAGAGGCCTCGGACCGGACCATTGTCGAGGTGGGTGAAGCTTATGGCGGTGTCTTCAATTGCTGAGGCAGCTTGTAACTAACGTTGTGCTTTGCATGGGGTCTGCAGGTCGAGCAAATGATGGCGAGCCGCACTGAGCGAGTGCAGGCATTGGACCAGCCCGCCGTGGACCAGCCGGCAGCCGTGCGCGGAGAGTATGTGCGCTGCCGGCTGGCCCTCCTCAAACTGCAGCGCGATGATGCTGTGGACGTCAGCTCAGACGGTGTCCGACTGGGGCTTCTGTTCCCAGGCGCAGACTCGGTGCCTGTCCGGCAGCGGCCCGCATTGCTGCGGACCATCCAGGAGCAGCTCGCTCGCTTGCAGGCGGAGCTGGCAGCGGAGCCGGGTGGTGGTGCCTCGGGTACCCCTGGCCTTGAGCCCGGCACTGCGGCTTGGGCAGAGGCACTGTCTGAGCTGGCGCGGGGCGAGCTCCGGAAGCTGTTCACGGAAGTGGAGGTGAGGCGGGGTCAACGACACGATTCGCTCCAGGGGAACCATGGTTCGCTCAGTATGGCTGTTGCAGGCCTGTAAGGCTCATACCTCAGACCACGCGTGGGCACCCTCCCCCTCATCCTGCCTGACAGGACGCCGTCGTTGACGTGCATGCGCTGGAGCAAGTGGTGCGGCACCTAAGCGGCAGGCGCAAGCATCAGCAGCTGGCGCTCAAGGAGAAGAATCGGGCTAAGGGCCGAGTGCGAGCTCTGTGGGAGCAGCTGATGAGCTGGAGCTCTGTCCCTGGGGCAGTTTCAGGCGAGCTGAAGCAGGGCTTGACCGCGGCCAATGCGTACCACGCCGTGCTGAACCAGCGGTACCCCTGGGGCGGCGAGCCTGATGGCGAGGCGCAGCCCACGCGCAGCACGGCCCGCATGGAGGTGTCCCTGTTCAGAGCGTGGCAGGAGCGCTTGAGGTGCGGCGAGGAGCTTGAGCTTCTAGCCATGGAGCTGGGACGCGCTGGGGCGTACTACCGCTACCGCGTGGGCCTTCTGGAGCAGGCGCTGGAGGGGGTAGAGCCGACTAGCAGCAAGGGGCGGATCCTATCGCTGCATCTGCGCCGTATGTCAGCACTGCTCTCCAGGTTTGAGACCCTGGCGGCCCGATGCGCATTGCCGGACTTGTGAGAGCCAGGGCAAGGGGACGCGGGCCAAGGGCAGGCTGACTCTCTGGCGCTGTAAAGTGCTGGTGTTGGGCAAGAGTTGCTACGTGCTAAGTCTTGGGACCAATGCAGGCTAGCTGTAGGGCTTGCAACGGACGGCATTCTGAACTGAGCATGAGCGTGCGGTGCTTAGGGGTACGGGCGGGGGCTTGCGGCTGCAAAACTGGAATGCAGCAGAGCGCCTGCCTGGGCCAAGGGCAGGCTGACTCTCTGGCGCTGTAAAGTGCTGGTGTTGGTCAAGGGTTGCTACGTGCCAAGTCTTGGGACCAATGCAGGCTAGCTGTAGGGCTTGCAACGGACGGCATTCTGAACTGAGCATGAGCGTGCGGTGCTTAGGGGTACGGGCGGGGGCTTGCGGCTGCAAAACTGGAATGCAGCAGAGCCCTGCCTGGGCCAAGGGCAGGCTGACTCTCTGGCGCTGTAAAGTGCTGGTGTTGGGCAAGAGTTGCTACGTGCTAAGTCTTGGGACCAATGCAGGCTAGCTGTAGGGCTTGCAACGGACGGCATTCTGAACTGAGCATGAGCGTGCGGTGCTTAGGGGTACGGGCGGGGGCTTGCGGCTGCAAAACTGGAATGCAGCAGAGCGCCTGCCTGGGCCAAGGGCAGGCTGACTCTCTGGCGCTGTAAAGTGCTGGTGTTGGTCAAGGGTTGCTACGTGCCAAGTCTTGGGACCAATGCAGGCTAGCTGTAGGGCTTGCAACGGACGGCATTCTGAACTGAGCATGAGCGTGCGGTGCTTAGGGGTACGGGCGGGGGCTTGCGGCTGCAAAACTGGAATGCAGCAGAGCCCTGCCTGGGCCAAGGGCAGGCTGACTCTCTGGCGCTGTTAAGTGCTGGTGTTGGGCAAGAGTTGCTACGTGCTAAGTCTTGGGACCAATGCAGGCTAGCTGTAGGGCTTGCAACGGACGGCATTCTGAACTGAGCATGAGCGTGCGGTGCTTAGGGGTACGGGCGGGGGCTTGCGGCTGCAAAACTGGATGCAGCAGAGCCCTGCCTGGGCCAAGGGCAGGCTGACTCTCTGGCGCTGTAAAGTGCTGGTGTTGGGCAAGGGTTGCTACGTGCTAAGTCTTGGGACCAATGCAGGCTAGCTGTAGGGCTTGCAACGGACGGCATTCTGAACTGAGCATGAGCGTGCGGTGCTTAGGGGTACGGGCGGGGGCTTGCGGCTGCAAAACTGGAATGCAGCAGAGCGCCTGCCTGGGCCAAGGGCAGGCTGACTCTCTGGCGCTGTAAAGTGCTGGTGTTGGGCAAGGGTTGCTACGTGCCAAGTCTTGGGACCAATGCAGGCTAGCTATAGGAATTGCAATGGACGGCATTCTGAACTGAGCATGAGCGTGCGGTGCTTAGGGGTACGGGCGGGGGCTTGCGGCTGCAAAACTGGATGCAGCAGAGCGCCTGCCTGGGCCAAGGGCAGGCTGACTCTCTGGCGCTGTAAAGTGCTGGTGTTGGGCAAGGGTTGCTACGTGCCAAGTCTTGGGACCAATGCAGGCTAGCTGTAGGGCTTGCAACGGACGGCATTCTGAACTGAGCATGAGCGTGCGGTGCTTAGGGGTACGGGCGGGGGCTTGCGGCTGCAAAACTGGAATGCAGCAGAGCGCCTGCCTGGGCCAAGGGCAGGCTGACTCTCTGGCGCTGTAAAGTGCTGGTGTTGGTCAAGGGTTGCTACGTGCTAAGTCTTGGGACCAATGCAGGCTAGCTGTAGGGCTTGCAACGGACGGCATTCTGAACTGAGCATGAGCGTGCGGTGCTTAGGGGTACGGGCGGGGGCTTGCGGCTGCAAAACTGGAATGCAGCAGAGCGCCTGCCTGGGCCAAGGGCAGGCTGACTCTCTGGCGCTGTAAAGTGCTGGTGTTGGTCAAGGGTTGCTACGTGCTAAGTCTTGGGACCAATGCAGGCTAGCTGTAGGGCTTGCAACGGACGGCATTCTGAACTGAGCATGAGCGTGCGGTGCTTAGGGGTACGGGCGGGGGCTTGCGGCTGCAAAACTGGAATGCAGCAGAGCGCCTGCCTGGGCCAAGGGCAGGCTGACTCTCTGGCGCTGTAAAGTGCTGGTGTTGGGCAAGGGTTGCTACGTGCCAAGTCTTGGGACCAAGGCAGGCTAGCTATAGGAATTGCAATGGACGGCATTCTGAACGGGTTACGGGGTCACTCTGGCGTCTGGCCCCTTCGGCCCTAGGAGGGTATCTTGTGCTTGCGTGACCTCAACTCTGGCCCTAGCGGAGTGTGCGCGTTGGGTCATTGCGTATGTATCTGCATCTGCACACCTGCACTGCTCCGACGCGACCAGCGTCCACGCCTCGCCCGTGTCAACATGTCGGCAACATGCCGGCGGCCGAGACGAGAGGCCTTCTGTCACCCCAGCCAGCATCTCCACAAACCGCCCGCACAAACCTCCGCAAGTACCACTCGTTGCACCATAGCTTCAGTTTCGCGGCAATCGGTACAGGTCGACTTCGGACGGACTAGGTCGAGGACCACCGCGGACCCCACCACCAAGGGAGTCCCTCACCCATACCTGCAAACCCGATGTCATCCGATGGCCCCCAAACTTCGTACATAGCACAAGTAACACATATGCATGGCTACGGCAGTGCCGTTCTGGCCTGTGTCACACCTGGCCCGTGTCCACGTCAACATGTCGGCAACATGCCGGAAGCCAAAAATGGAGGCATTCTGTCACCCCAGCTAGCAACTCCCACAAACCGACCGCACAAACCTCAGCAAGTGTCACTCGTTGCACCATAGCTTCAGTTCCGCGGCAATCGGAACTGGTCGACTTCCGACGGAGTAGGTCGAGGACCACCGCGGACCCCACCCCCAGGGTGTCCCTCACCCATACCTGCAAACCCGATGTCATCCGATGGCCCCCAAACTTCGTACATAGCACAAGTAATACATATGCATGGCTACGGCAGTGTCGTTCTGGCCTGTGTCTACCCGCCCTTCAAGCACCGGAGATCCAACTTGGACCACCCCCACCATGTCTATCCCCCGCTGCTGCTGCCCGCTGGGTGCGACTGCTGAGTCGGGGCGGCGTGTGGAGGGAGCAGCCCAGGCCCAGGTCCACCCTCCGCCCCGGCCGCCGCGCCCATAGCCTGGGGCGGCAGGGCTGTGGGCGAGACGACCAGACTGGGACTGAGGTGCGCCGGGGCTGAGGGCGGCGGAGGTGGGAGCGGGGGAGGCCCGCGTGAGCTCTCGCTGCCAGCCCCGCCGGCCACCCGCGTCGCATTCTGCTGCTGCCCTCCGTCAGCAGCGGAAGCAGGGGCGGCGTGTGGAGGGAGCAGCCCAGGCCCAGGTCCACCCCCCGCCCCGGCCGCCGCGCCCATAGCCTGGGGCGGCAGGGGCTGTGGGCGAGACGACCAGACTGGGACTGAGGTGCGCCGGGGCTGAGGGCGGCGGAGGTGGGAGCGGGGGAGGCCCGCGTGAGCTCTCGCTGCCAGCCCCGCCGGCCACCCGTGTCGCATTCTGCTGCTGCCCTCCGTCAGCAGCGGAAGCAGGGGCGGCGTGTGGAGGGAGCAGCCCAGGCCCAGGTCCACCCCCCGCCCCGGCCGCCGCGCCCATAGCCGGCGGTCGGCAGGGCTGTGGGCGAGACGACCAGACTGGGACTGAGGTGCGCCGGGGCTGAGGGCGGCGGAGGTGGAGCGGGGGAGGCCCGGCGTGGAGCTCTCGCTGCCGAGCCCCGCCCGGCCACCCGCTGTCGCATTCTGCTGCTGCCCTCCGTCAGCAGCGGAAGCAGGGGCGGCGTGTGGAGGGAGCAGCCCAGGCCCAGGTCCACCCCCCCGCCCCGGCCGCCGCGCCCATAGCCTGCGGCGGCAGGGCTGTGGGCGAGACGACCAGACTGGGACTGAGGTGCGCCGGGGCTGAGGGCGGCGGAGGTGGGAGCGGGGGAGGCCGGCGTGAGCTCTCGCTGCCAGCCCCGCCGCCACCCGCGTCGCATTCTGCTGCTGCCCTCCGTCAGCAGCGGAAGCAGGGGCGGCGTGTGGAGGGAGCAGCCCAGGCCCAGGTCCACCCCCCGCCCCGGCCGCCGCGCCCATAGCCTGCGGCGGCAGGGCTGTGGGCGAGACGACCAGACTGGGACTGAGGTGCGCCGGGGCTGAGGGCGGCGGAGGTGGGAGCGGGGAGGCCCGCGTGAGCTCTCGCTGCGAGCCCCGCCCGCCACCCGCGTCGCATTCTGCTGCTGCCCTCCGTCAGCAGCGGAAGCAGGGGCGGCGTGTGGAGGGAGCAGCCCAGGCCCAGGTCCACCCTCCGCCCCGGCCGCCGCGCCCATAGCCTGGGGCGGCAGGGCTGTGGGCGAGACGACCAGACTGGGACTGAGGTGCGCCGGGGCTGAGGGCGGCGGAGGTGGGAGCGGGGGAGGCCCGCGTGAGCTCTCGCTGCGAGCCCCGCCGCCACCCGCGTCGCATTCTGCTGCTGCCCTCCGTCAGCAGCGGAAGCAGGGGCGGCGTGTGGAGGGAGCAGCCAGGCCCAGGTCCACCCTCCGCCCCGGCCGCCGCGCCCATAGCCTGGGGCGGCAGGGCTGTGGGCGAGACGACCAGACTGGGACTGAGGTGCGCCGGGGCTGAGGGCGGCGGAGGTGGGAGCGGGGGAGGCCCGCGTGAGCTCTCGCTGCGAGCCCCGCCCGCCACCGCGTCGCATTCTGCTGCTGCCCTCCGTCAGCAGCTGAAGCAGGGGCGGCGTGTGGAGGGAGCAGCCCAGGCCCAGGTCCACCCCCCGCCCCGGCCGCCGCGCCCATAGCCTGCGGCGGCAGGGCTGTGGGCGAGACGACCAGACTGGGACTGAGGTGCGCCGGGGCTGAGGGCGGCGGAGGTGGGAGCGGGGGAGGCCCGCGTGAGCTCTCGCTGCGAGCCCCGCCCGCCACCCCCGCGTCGCATTCTGCTGCTGCCCTCCGTCAGCAGCTGAAGCAGGGGCGGCGTGTGGAGGGAGCAGCCCAGGCCCAGGTCCAGCCCCCGCCCCGGCCGCCGGGCCCATAGCCTGCGGCGGCAGGGCTGTGGGCGAGACGGAGAGCGCTGCAGTCGGAGCTGCCCGCGTACTGAGCCTTCTGGTCCCACGTCCGCCCCCGGCCCTCGCTGCCGCCAGCGTCGCCGTCTGCTGCGCCGCTGTGGGCGAGACGGCGTGGGCCGGGGCGGGTTGTGGGGGTAGGAGACCACCTGCTGCCGCCGAGGTCTCCCGATGCAGGCCATGCTCGCCGCTACCTCCAGGTCCCCCCGCTGTTCCTGCCGAGGGTCGCTGGCGGCTCCGAGCGCGGGTAGGCTTGCACTCGGAACAGTGCCACCGTCCAGGGGGCGTGCGTCTGAGGGGTGGTCGGTGGCAGGACACGTGATAGCAGGCGTCGCAGTCGTCACAGAAGATCATGGTGCCCTTGGTGCCAGCCTCCGTCTCCCCGCAGATCGCGCATGGCGCGTCCTCGTCAACGTCGTCAGCATCATCGGACGCACCACCCTCCACCTCGCTAGCGGACTCGCCGTCATCCTCATCATCCTGCGCCAGCTCCTCATCAGCGTCGGTCTGCAAAACGGCAAACAGTCGGCATCACCCGTAGCTGACCGATTGGTGGCCATACCCCTAGGTCTCCCTGGCTCAAGCCCTCACCTCAGCAGCCTCACTGTCGTTGTCGCCAGGCGCCGCCCTCTGGGCACTGCGCTGGCGCTTCCACCCACGCCCACGCTCTGCCTTGGCAGGCCGGCCACGCTCTGTAACAACACATTCGATACCATGAGCCAACTTGTGCGTGCCGTGCCTTGCATGACTCTTGAGTCGACACTTACTTGTGAACTCCACACCCGCGGCCGTGAGGTGACGCCTGGCCGTGGTTGGCTTTAATCCGATCTCGCCGGCCGCCCGCTTCAGCGCTTCTGACCGGCTGCCCTCACCGCTGTAGCCCTCGAATTTATCCTTGAGGCTTACCACCTGCCGGTGAAAGGAGTTCAAGTCAGCTCGGCATAGCTCGGCAAGGCTGGCAGACGTGTTCCCCACCTGTGCCGCCGTTGGCTTGCCCCATGCAAGCCCCGCCGCCTTGAGCGCACTCGCCAGCCTTTCGCTGCTGAGCCGAACCCCCTTCTCGCCAGCTCTGCACGTAGGCGCTGCTCGTTGTTTTTCTTGCCGCCCAGGTTATAGGACGCGAACACAGAGGCGAGCAGATCAGGGCTGACCAGTGCGCCACCCGCAGAGGGTCCTGCTAGCTCAGCGTCCTCCTCGCCATCCACCTCGGGGTCCAGCGCGAACAGGTCTGCGTCCGCGTCAGCGCTGCTGGCCTTGGCGGCCTCCTTGGCCGCCTGCAAGGTGAGGGAGGGAGGGAGGGGAAGTGAGGAGGGGAGAAAGGGAGGAAGGGAGGAAGGGAGGCCGCAAGCTCGCACTCTCACCGCGGTCCTGAAGTACGCACCTGATAGCGGCGCTTCTCCTCCGCCCACTCTGCGTCCAACCTGCACGCCATAGACCCAACGCAGTTTTAATTGCCAAGACGGGCTACAGGACGCTAGAAGATAACCATGACTGCAACTGACCTGGCCGCGGCCTCCGCATACTCAGGGCTTCTTCCGCACGCCCACTCGATTCCCGCCTCCATGGCGGGGTTGGCCAGGGAGATTATCTGGGGGTCCACCAAGGGCACCGCCGGCCACCCCAGCGCAATGCGGGCCTCCACGCAGGAACCGCCGCACCCACAGCTGTCCTCGCTGGGCAGCCATACGCTGACCACTGCACCTGAACCGGTTTCCGGCTTCTTACCAGCATTGCACAGCTTCTTGGCCCCACCAACTGCTGCCATTGCCTTCTGTGTGACCATCTGGGGCGGCGGTAGCACGCAGTTCGTGTCAGCACGGCCGGCGGCCAACGGTACAACCTTTGAATGCAGACTGGTGTGGCCCTCAGACTGTGTACCCAGCTTACCGTCCACGCCAGGCGAAGCTTCTCCCGCAGGTGCTTGGATAAGGGATTGGGCTTCGGCACGCTTAACGGTGGCTGTGCTGACTGGGCCTTAGTGAGGCGGACGCCGGCGGGGACCGCCGACAGCCGGCGGACCGCGTACAGGTCCCCTGCCCACTCATG
Organism: Edaphochlamys debaryana; assembly: GCA_016858145.1. NCBI lineage: Eukaryota > Viridiplantae > Chlorophyta > Chlorophyceae > Chlamydomonadales > Edaphochlamys > Edaphochlamys debaryana. Next base: position 840 of record JAEHOE010000405.1, on the reverse strand, counting down.
TATCCTCTTGTGTATCTCCGGGTGGTCCATCCACCCGAGAGCTTCATACTTAATCTCTTTCGTCGTCGGGGAACTGTAGAAGATGATGGCTCCGGGCAGCAGCTGCCTGTGTGCGTGCCAGATGGCGCCGAGCCCGTCAGCGCAACCCTGCCAACCCTCAACTGCTATATCGTAGAACCTACTTGACGACCTCCCCGACGAACACGGACGGCTCATAGGTGCCGCCAAAGAGCTCCACGAACTTCTCCACATTGGTCGTGATAGCGCTGGCACATTTGGTAGCCTTACTCTTCTACAATGCGACATGGGCAGCAGGTAGGTTGTACAGCGCCTGTGCGCGAGCGCGGCGTAATTTCGGTGGACAACTACTTGCCTGCCGCGGCATATGTCGAATTCAGCGATACAATTAAGCGAGCGTGTCTCAATATGCATAGAGCTGTGTCATGACGGCCACACTGCGAAGAGGTTGCGCAAGATTGTCGCTGTTGCGTGCGGAATGATACGCTGCGGGACCATGTAACGCAAGTACTTGTGCGGCTGTGCGTATGGCTGGCTCAGCACCCTGGCTACGGGGCAAGGAGTAGGGCTGCCCGCCATGCCGCGTACGGTCCGCGGGGGCCGTCGTCGGGGCGCGCTGTTCCGCGCGCGCTCCTCCACGCAGCCCCTCTAGTTGTCACCATAACCCAATGCGAGCCTTGGGAGGCCGTTTGTGAGCGGGGCAAATTGTGTCTGCAGAAAAGCCTCTCGGCAGGCCGGCAGGCTGCCCGAGGAACCGGCACCCCGGGGGAACTGGACCTGCCCGAGCCTAGGCGGGAGAGGGCTCGGGCATCCCCCCATACC
>JAEHOE010000404.1:0-22766 GCA_016858145.1 Edaphochlamys debaryana | reverse complement strand
CTTGCTATGGCCATAGCAGGGCAAACGACGTGTCGAGAGTGGCTGGCAGCAGCGCTGCGGCACGGAAAGCGCGGCACGGCGTTCAGCGTCACCGGCTTTGCGTTGATAGGGCAAGCGCTGTCAGGTTGTTGCGTGTTCGTTTATGTAGCTCTCTGCAGTAAAGCTTTGCAAGCTTGCAAGCTTGCCCGTCGAACGTATCGCCCGCTTGCATCCGTGCATGCCCCGCCGCCCATCGGGCCGTGCTCGCAAACCCCCGCCCGTCCCCACCAGCTCTTCCTCTCAGCTCATTCCGTGAGCAGCCACACCTAGCCCTCACCCACTGCACATCATCCTGCGAGGGCTAAGGGCTTCGCCCGGCCTTCAATCCCCCTGGCTTGCCCTGCCTTGCGCATAAATAACAGCTACGGCCCATCATTACGAAAGGTGCCGCAAAGGCACATCTTTGCGTCTCCAGGTGTACTCGTGTCGGGATGCCACTTGACCCACAGGGCTGACCCACAGGGCTGACCTACTTCACTTCTGTTGTGCGCCGACCGTAGAAACGGACGTATTCTGCGAACGTACGGTCGTGCGGCCAAGTGCGGCCGAACTCTGGTCTGACTGTTTCTGCGACACCTGTGGCGGGGTCCGAAACACCCTCCGTCGCTCTGCACTGCTTGGGACCTGCCCCGTGGTTAAGCACCCTGCTGCACTGTGCTTTCACCACAGCGCCTGGAAGCTGTGGTGCTGTCACCGGTTAGCGTCTGACTGCAGTTACGAGAGCTACAGCTGGCACGCGCCAGCTGTGCGCCTCGGAATCCCCTGCCGTTACTCCGGAAGCTACTTAGACCCGGCCTCTGGCCGCTAACCGGCATTCGCTCAATGCCACGTCAAAACGGACACGACTCTGGGTTCTCACTTAGCTCTTACTAGCGTTCTAACAGCTCAAGCACTAGGCTGGTACAACAAGTGGTAGCGGGGCAACCGGCCCCTCGCTCCTGCTTCGCCAGCCCATAACCCTGCACTGCTGCAACCAAACGCGCTTCCGCACCCTGTTGCGCTCCCTGCTATGCCTGGCGCTCCGGTCGCGCCTGGGCCCTGGGCCGGTTTCATGCCGCAAATGCCCGCTGGGGCTATGGCGCCCGGTTACATGCCTGTGCCGTGGCCCTGGGCCCTCCGTTCGGCATGCCGTATGGCCAGCCCGCTCCTGCTGCGGTGCCTGCGCCTGCCCAGGCCCCTGTCGCGCCTGCTGCGCCTGCGGCTCCTGCTGCCGCTTCTGTTTCTGCTAACGCTGCCTTCCGTGGCCCAATCCCTGAACGCGCCCCAGAGAACCAGCACGACCCCGAGGGTGGCGCTGCCTCTGGTGCGGCCTGCAAGGTCTCCACGCCGGTGGGTCGGGTCATTCGGGCTTCGCTGCCAGCGCCTGAGCTGGACCTGCACGGCCTGAAGGGGCCCGTGTCCCCGCCCGCGTGCGTGCCTTTATTAGGGACGTAACTGAATATTTCAGCTGCGTTACCGTGGGGGAAACGGACCCTGGGCGGCGCCTGTTCCTGTCCTCTGCACTTAAGGGGATCGCCAAGACCTGGCTTGACGATTGGACCGCAGCCCGTGGCAACGAGTCATATACCTCTGATGATATGCTCGATGCCGTTCGTGCGCGGTTTGCCCCCCAACTGATGACACGGCAAGAAGAGGCCCGCACTGAGCTGGCACGGCAGTCCTATGCCTGGATTGCTAACCGTGACACTGTAGCCGCTTACCAATCCCGGTTTAACGCCCTGTGCACTGCCATTCCCAACATGACCGATGAGGAGAAGTGCTTCTGGTTCAAAGCCGGCCTCTCTGCTGAAACTGAGCTTGCCGCATCCTGCGCCTCCTCCCGGGAGGGCAACCCGTTCACGTCATATGCCGAGCTCTGCTCTCACGCCCTCTCTGAAGAGCGCAAAATGAAAGCTCGAGCTGACGCAATCCGTGACTCCCGTGCCCGTCTTGCTTCCGTTCGTGCCTGCCGCCCCTCCCGTCCGCAGCTGCCCAAGAAGCCCGACTCCGACGACGGCGACGGCGACGCCCCCTCCAAGAAGGCCCGGGGTGCCGACGGCTCCGCCATCAAGGCCGCTGCGGCGTTCAAGGGCAAGGTCTCGCCGGGCAACAAGGGCAACAAGCACAAGAGCCCCGGCGGCCACAAGTCCCACGGCAACGGCAAGAACGGCAACGGCAAGCCCCAGTCCGGTGGTGACGAGGGCGCTGGCCCCTCGCAGCCCCCGGTGGGGCCCCAGCGCGTGGCCTTCCTGATCCGGAACGCCCGCGCCCGGGGCGAGGACATGGCCGAGCAGATGCGCGCGTTCAACTGCAACCGCCGCACCTACTACGAGCGCAAGGGCTCGGGCCAGTGCCTCAACTGCGGTGCCTCCGACCACCGGGTCGCTGAGTGCCCCAGCAAGCCCGACAACTGAGGGCCTGCCCAGGCGTGTGCTGTAGGGGTTAGCCCACCTGGGTGCAAGGATAGGCCGCCTGTGGCCAAATGCGGTGCCGTTCACCTAGCGCATTCCGCACTGACTTCTGACAATCATGACGCTTCTGACACTAAAGCATCTGGCATGGTGTGGCGTGCGTGTCGTGCGGTGACTGGTTCTGTGCTGAAGGAAGTGGAGCGCAAAATTAAGCGCAAGTTTTCGTATGACTTGTCTGCTATGCGTGCTGGCTTCTCTGCTACGTGTAACGTAGAGTGGCCTCGTTCTGCTTCTTTGGCCTCTGCGCGTCTTGGTGGTCACACCGTCTGGTTTACCCCTATCTCACTTGGTCAGCTGAAGGAGGGTCTTCGTGTCTTCAACTCGTGGCGTGCTGCTCGTCCTTTGACTTGCCTCGCCGTCCTGGTGCCCTCCTACATCGCCGCTCAAGCCAAGTCCGCTTCACTCTTCAACGGTATGGAGCGGGTTATGCGTTTTAAGGCGGGGTCTCAGCTGTTCAATGGGATTACCCTAGAAGGTCGTGTTGCGCGCCTGCCTGCCATCACGTCCTCTGCTGAGGTCTGGTACGCAGCCCCTGCTGATGGTGTTGCTGCGCCCTGTACTGCTAAGCCCCATGTGTCCTGTTTGCGAGCCAATGCCGCTTCACAGACTCTGGCTTCCTGTCATCGAGGTCCGTGCTGGCCGTGTGCTGACCACCGCTTTGGTCGGCACTGGCGCTAGCCATGACTTCATTTCTTTACGCTTTTGGCGAAGCGTCTGGGCCTGCACATCGATCCTTCGTACCAGCAAAAGGTTACGTTGGCTGATGGTGGCACTCAAGCCATCATGGGCCGTGTATCGCTGCGCCTGGCCCTTGGGTCCCTGCACCTAACCGTTCGCCCCCTTCGTGCTCTCAGGACTGCTGGACCCTGTCTCCTACGTCCTGGGTGCATCGACCATGCGTTCTCTCTTCGCCGAGGTATGCATGGGGGACGGCTGCTTGCGCCTGCGCAGGGCACTGCTTGGTGCCGCGTCCCCTTCCTGCCTGACCTCTCTGCCGGGGGGGAGGAAGCCGATGCATCTGAGCCTGATGCTGATGCACCTAGTCTGAACCTAGCCCTGGCTGCTATGCGTGCTGGTGCCGAGCCGCAACGCATAGCAGAAAGGAGGCTACTAGGGCCATCCGCCAAGGGTGCGCATGGCATTCTGTTTATGCCCTCGTGTACCTGTTAACGCTGGTGCCTCTGTTGCCACCTCCCCAGAGCCTGCCGTTCAGGCTGTGCTTGATGAATAACAAGAGGTGTTTGCTGAGATTATTGACAACCCCTCCCTGGCGCCCTGTGTCGCATACAATTGAGCTGGAACCTGGTACTCGACCAATTGCCCGCCGTCAATACCGGCCTTCAGTCGCTGGAGCAAGAAGAAGTCAAGCGTCAAGTCACCGACCTTCTGGCTAAGGGCATGATTCGTCCGTCGACGTCACCCTGGACGCGCCCCCATCCCTCTTTGTTGGCAAGAAGGACGGTGCTCTCAGGTGTGAATGCTCCTTTAGCGGTGCAGCTTGCTACGTGTTGCCCCTGCTAACGGCCTCACGTGCTTCTCTCTTATCCAGAATGTGTATTGGACTATCGAGGTGTGCGGTGGGGTTATCTGTTGCCTGCCCGCCTCCTCGTTTTGCCCTCCTTTAGTTTACCTCTGTCAGTCAGCGCCCTCTAGCTCCGGCCCGCGTTTAGGTTTAGGTTTAGGTCAAACACATGCGTACTAGCTTAGAGCGCTGACCCCCTTCCCGGGTTCCTCTGACGTGTGTAGGCCTCCAACGCCAAAACCGTCAAGAACCGGTACCCACTGCCGCGCGTCGATGATCTGCTCGACAAGCTGCGTGGCGCTAAATACTTTAGCTCTCTGGATCTCCAGCAGGTGGGATTTGGGCTGGTTTGGCAGCTGGCACGGCTGGTGCCTGCAACCGGTTCCTTTCCTCCCTGCAGGGGTATAACCAGATCCGGATCCACGAATCCGATATCCCTAAAACAGCTTTCAGCAACCCCGTTTGGGCATTCGAGTACACCGTGCTACCCTTTGGGCTAGTCAACGCCCCTAGCAGCGTTCCAGTCAGCGCTCGGAGAGATTATTTTCTCTCCCTGCATTTCTGCGGTGCTTTATGACCCTCTACCTGGCGTTGAGTGCGTGTGTGCTGTAGAACGCAAGCCGGCTTGATCCCCGTCCCTTGCTGCGCCTGATCAGCGCCTCACACACAACGCCCTCCCTCTTTTAATTTCCCTTCGGCCTTCCTGCCCTCAGTGACGGTCTGGTCTACAGCAAGACGCTTGAGAACACCTGGTTCATTTACGTCAAGTGCTGCAGATCTGCGTGACCAAAAGCTTTACGCGAAAGCGTCAAAGTGTTCATTGGGCTGAGCCGCAGTGGAGTATCTGGGCCACATCGTCTCTGCTGATGGTGTACGTATGGACCCCCAGAAGGTTTCTTCTGCGTACGTGAACTGGCCCACGCCACCAACCTGCAAGAGCTGCGTTCAATTTTTGGGCCTGACCAATTATTTTCGCAAATTTGTAGAGCGCTACAGCAACCTGGCTGCACCTCGAACCAACCTCACGCGTGCAGGCGCTTTCACCTCTCCGGCTTCCGTGACCCCTGAGTGTCAAGCCGGCCTTTGGGAGGCTATCAAGCGCGCCATGGCAGAGGATGTGGTGTTTGGCGTTTCCAGACCCACAGCTGCCCTAACCGCATCGAAATTGTGACGGACGCGTCCAACCACGGTATGGGTGCTGTGATTTTACAAGGTGGCGGTCCGATTGCCTTCACCAGTAAGAAATTCAGCCCCGCCGAACGCAACTACACGACTGGCGAGCAGGAGCTCTTAGCCGGGTTGATTGCGCTCCCGCGAGTGGGCGCTGTTTACGTCGAGGGAGCTGAATTTGTTGTGAAAACTGATCACGCTCCCAACACCTATCTGCAGGGTGTTGCCGACCCTCAACGCCCGCCAAGCCCGCTGGATGGAATATTTGGCACGTTTAACTTCCATTGGGAGTACCTGAAAGGGTCACTCAACGTGGCTGATGCGCGTGAAGTCGGCACCCGTTGCTTAAGGTAGCCCGGCTGGCTTGCATCACGCTGATGGGTGTGGCCTTTGCTCAGGGGCTAACTCGACGGCAGGCAGCGCGCCGCCCTGGTGGCGTGTCACCACAACAGGTGGGGTTCTCCTGCGCCTGCGGGGAGTGCCTCTCCCTCAGCGCAGGACGCTGCTATGCTGCCTGACCCTGCGTCCCCTGTCCCTGACGTTGGCCTGAGTTTGGACCCACAGGCTCCTGGCGACAGCCCTGATGCTGCTACGGCCTATGGACCTGGACGGTCTGCCTAGCAACACCGGGCATGCCGCCTGAGCCTCTGCTCCGAGTGATCTGTTGCTCGCATACGCGAAACCTATGCTTTGGACCCCTGGTTCAAAATCTCTGCCAACAACCAGTAAGCTCCAGTCTGCAAAACGGCTTATGGTTCACTGCTGACGAACCTGGGCAACGACCCCTGATTGTCGTGCCTGCTTATGCTGAATTACGCCGGCAGATTATCTCTCGTTACCATGCTGGGCCCGTGGGTGGTCACCCTGGTGGCAAACGCACCCTGGCTCTGGTCCGCTCACATTTCTGGTGGAGCTCCATGGCGAGTGATGTTTGAGAGCTTACGTCGCTTCCTGCGACTCCTGTCCAATTCAACAAGTCCCGTCTGGTAAGGGGCCACGGGCTGCTGCAAAACCCTTGCCCATACCTAGCATGCCTTGGGAGTCCGTTTCCATGGACTTCGTGTGCGCACTGCCCAAGACTGAAAGGGGGTGGGACCACGCGTACTTGTCTTCGTTGACAGGCTGACTAAAATGGTGTCATCTGGCCCCAACCACGTCTAAATGTACAGCACCTGAAGCTGCGCAGTTTTATTCTGGGACAACGTGGTACGCCTGCACGTATGCCCGCTAACGTAGTTGGTGACCGTGACTCACTGGTGGCGTAGCCATTTCTGGCGAGAGCTCTTTCGCTTGAGTGATCTGCGGGTTCAGCTGTCGACCTCTTATCATCCCCAGTCGGATGGGCAGACTGAGCGCGTAAATCGTTTCTTGAGAAACCCTAAGAAACTTCGCCTCCCGTGCGCAGACCTCTTGGGATTCTTTCCTCACCGCTGCAAGAGTTCGCCATCAACAACGCTGTTACCGTTCTACTGGTCGTTCTCCGTCTACCTCAATTATGGCTTTAATCCGGCGCTACCTGTGTGGCGCGAGATCGAGTCATGTCGTCCGGCATCTAAACAGTTCATCGCCGACTTTGCTACACGCATTAATGACGCCAGGACTTGCATCGAGGCTGCTCAACAACGTGCCGGCCGCCTACTACAACAAGTCTAGAGGCCTGTGACCTTGCGCCTGGGCAAATGGTTTTGCTGAGCACGACTAACCTCCGTTCTTTGGCCACAGGACCGCGCAAACTGTTGCCGCGCTTCATTGGTCCTTTCCGTGTTAAAGAGATGGTGGGTGAAGCTGCTGTGCGGTTGGAGCTGCCTTCCCACATGCGCATATCATCCCACGTTTCACGTCTCCCTGTTTAAGCCCTACCGTGCTGCCCCTGACGTCACTGCTACCGAGCCTGGCCCCATCGCATGGCTTGAAGATGGAGAGCCTATGTTCACTGTGGAACGTAATCCTGGACTACCGTGAACGGCTGGTGCATGGTAAAAGTAAACGCAAGCGTACCGTACGTGAGTACCTTGTGCAGTGGGCTGGTTACTCCTCTGAGAACAACACCTGGGAGCCTGCCTCTAACTTGATACCCCTGACCTCAAGCCTGCGCTTGATGAGGCTAGGGCCCGCTGGAAAGCCCGACAGGTTTCCCGTGCTGGTTTAACTGCCAGTGAGGCTACGAGGACGCAGCCTCCTAGAGGGGGAACACTTGGTGTGCGCCGACCGTAGAACGGACGTATTCTGCGAACGTCTACGGTTCGTGCGGCCAAGTGCGGCCGAACTCTGGTCTGACTGTTTCTGCGACAACCTGTGCGGGGGTCCGCAACACCCTCCCGCTCTGCAACTGCTTGGGACCTGCCCGTGGTTAAGCAACCCTGCTGCATCTGTGCTTTCACCACAGCGCCTGGAAGCTGTGGTGCTGTCACCGGTTAGCGTCTGACTGCAGTTACGAGAGTCTACAGCTGGCACGCGCCAGCTGTGCGCCTCGGAATCCCCTGCCGTTACTCCGGAAGCTACTTAGACCCGGCCTCTGGCCGCTAACCGGCATTCGCTCAATGCCACTCAAAACGGACACGACTCTGGGTTCTCACTTAGCTCTTACTAGCGTTCTAACAGCTCAAGCACTAGGCTGGTACAACAACTTCACGGCTGACCCACGCACATGACCATACCCATTAGTTAGATGGACCGACCCCTGGTGGATGGCAAGTTCTGATGGGCCTCATGAGTGTCAACCCGGGCACGTCCCCCGGCGTGCAGTCGCAAACCCCTCCCTCCCCACCAGACTAACCAGACCTTCGGCACCCTATCTGGAATCTAGCAACCGTCAGGCAGGGTGAGAAGACAGACCGTACCACCCGCCAGCCCACGTTGTTGTGCGAGCTATGAGCTATGACCCTGCATCCTCCTGCTCCGTACCACCTCACTGAGGATGCGGCGTCGGCGCGCTGCCAGCACCGTCAGTTGTGGGCGCAGCCGCGGCGGAGCCGCTGCCAGCAGAACCCCACTCGTGGGTGCAGCGGCGGCGACGGGCATGGCGCTGCCCGCACCCTCCACGGGAGGCGAAGAAGCGGGCGCGGCGCCCTTGGCGGCAGCGCTCCAGGGCCGCGGCCTGAGGCCGATGCCGACGCCGACGCCAGCGCCGCGTCCCGATTCCACCGGTTGCACATCCTCGCGCAGGTCTTCGAACGCTGTGCCCAGCCTTCGACCGAGCTCCTGGATGATCCCGGCGGTGGATGCAGTGGAGGCAGAGGTGGAAGCAGCAGCGGTGCCGAACCCCGACGCCAACCCCCCACATGCCCACCGCGAACCCATTGCAAGTCCCCGAACTGCAGCAGGTAGGTATGGTGGCGGCGGCCGCGGCTGCCCTCGGGGCTGGTGAGCGCAGGCCGAGGATGCGGGGGCCGGCGGCAGCAGCGCTGCCCCAGCCGCCGGCCGGCACGTCAAGCGGCCCTCCGCCAAGCCTCTGCAGCGGCGGATCGCCTCTGCCCCTGCGCCCTCCTCGGAAGAAGGCCTCGCTCGGACGCCCGCTTGTAGGGCCCGGTGTCAGCGCTTGGGACCAGCCCCCGGGGCCCGCGCTTGGAGCACTGCACGCTCCACGCTGGCACCTGACCGAGGCCCCAGACGAGGTGGCCCTGTGACTTAACAGGGACCCTGCCTCACGCCCCGGGTTGGCCCCGTGCGCCCTGCTGTCCTCCAAGCCGCCCTGCCTGCCCGAGCCCTGCTGTCCGCCGACCAGCTCCCCAGCTGAGTGCCCCCGAGCTGCCAAGTAGGCTAGCCCCGACGCACCGGGTCGCCACCATGAGCGGCAATCGGCGGCCAATCGGCGGCCGCCGGGGCGGCGGCGGGGATGGGTTCAGAGGCGAGGGAGGAGTCGGACGCACGGCGAGGGGCAAGAAGCGGTGGAGGTGGCGCGGTGTTGGCAGCATCGCCCGCCGCAGAGAGCGCAGCGGAGGCGGATCTACCCCCCCGGCGGGCGGCGATAGGTGCAGCGGCGGTGACCGTGGCAGGCCCGCGGCCCGCGTTATAGTGGCGGCAGCGGCGCCCGGGCTGGCCCGCGGCTGGCCGCTGCGGTTGCTGCTGCGGCGGCTGAGCTGCCCGCGGGACCCACCCGCCGGCGACCCACCCCGCCGGCGCTGCCTCGTCCTCGCTCGAGTCTCCGTCACCGTAGATCGCCTCTGCGAGCCGCGGGCCAAGGGTCCATCAGAGCATCCATGGCGGCTCCCGTGCCCGCCGCTGGCAGCCCAGCGGCGGCTGCGGCGGAGGCGAGGCCCGTCGTCGTCGCCTCGCACGCTGACGAACCCCATCGCCGCCGCCGGGTGAGCCGCCAAGCGCCGCTTTGACCAAGTCCCCCCAACACGACCCCCGCATGCGTGCCCCAGCTGGGCCGCCGCCAGCCGGGGCCGTCAGCAGCGGGCTCCGCCGCAGGCTCCAGTCCGGGTTGAGCAGCGGCGGCCGAAGAGGCCGGCCCGCGGGAAGCAGCGCCGCCCTCGCCTCCCGCAGGCGCCTGAGTGGCAGCGGCCCGCCTCCCCGCTCAGCTCCCCGCCGTCAGACATGACGTCAGTGATGAGGCGCGCGAGCCTTCCTTCCTCCAGGTCACATGCGGTGGAGACGCAGGAGGAGGTGGCGGCTGAGGACGTAGCGGCGGCGGTGGAAGCGGAAGAGGCGGCAGACGGTACGTCGTCAGCGCCGTCGGAAAACTCGTACCCCGATAACAACGCCCCACGACTCAGCGCCCGTAATCGTACATAGCTTGAAACTGCAGCAGGTGCGGCGGAGGCGCCTCCGCAGCGACGGCCGCCGGCAGCGGCAGCGCCCCTGCCAGTCCCCTTGGCGGCGGCGGGCTGCCCAGCGGCGCCCGAGGCAACGGCGCCGGCGGAAGCAGCGCCGCCCGAGCCGCCCGCCCCCGGCGCCACAACCCACCCCCCGCCAGACCCCGGCAGCGGCGGATGGCCGCTGCGCCGTCACGGAAGAAGGCCCTCGGACGCGTGCATGTAGGGCCCGGAGCCGTCGCTGTGGTCGCGCCCCGCGGCTGAGCCTGTGGCCCCCGAGGCCCCAGCCGGCCCAGTTCCGCCCAGCAGCAGAGACAGGAGCGGTCCTCCAGCCCCATCCCGCTGTCCTCAGGCTCATCTTGGCAAGCATGTTCAGCAGCTCCTTGCAGAGGCACGGGTCCCGTACGCCAGCAGGGGCGTGAGGAAGAGCGCAAGCTGGAACCGCCCAGGCGGGGCAGCTCGCAGGCGGCGAAGAGCGCCGGCGGGCGGCGGCGGCAGACTTGTTGGAGAGCAGGTGGGACAGCACGGGCATCAGCCCGCCCGCCAGCGCCGCCGCGACCTCGGGAGGTGCAGCGCGTGGCAGCGCGTCCAGGTCTGGAGGGAATGCGGCGGAGCAAGGGTCGAGTGAGTGGCTGGAAGGTGTTCGCAGTGCCCATGGGACTCGGGGCCATGTGCCCCTGCACAGACAGCCTCGCAACGAAGGGTCCAGCGAAAAGAAGCCATTGCCCCAGACTGAACCAGACCGCTCCTAAGCTCATGGGACCCATATCCCCGTCCCATCTCACCCGAGGCGGCCGTCCGGCCACACGGCAAGAAGGGGCTCCGCCACCAGCCCCCAACAGCTGCCGCAGGAAGCTTTCGGGCGCACTATGGCCGAAGATCGCCGACCTCCCCACCCGCCAGCCGCCACCCTACTCCGCCCGCTGAGCCTCCAGCCGCGGGATGGCCGTTGCCGCGGCAGCAGCAGGCGGCCGCACGATAGAGCCCCCCGCCGCAGCCGCACTGCTTCCAGAGTGCCTCGCCCTTCAGCGGCGTCGCCGGCAGCTCTGGTAGCCGGATCGGACCGTCGCGGAACTCGCTGTGCCCAGCCGCGATCTCACAGTCCCCACCGCCGCCCGGCCCACCCGCAGGGCCAGCTCCAGGGAAGCGCCGGGCCCCGGCGGCGGCAGGGCGCTGCCGGAGGCCAGCTGACGGAGCAGCAGCTCGAGGGCGACGGGGTCGAGACGGGCGAAGGCCTATCGAATCCTTCGTCATCAGCGGCAAGCCCCGCCGTCTGCAGCTCTGCCGGCAGGCCGGACGAGGGGCCCCCGTCGGCCACCCGCAGCGCCCCCACGCCGTACACCCAGCACACCGCCGTCTGCACGCAGCGGCCGCCGAGCGCTGAGCGCAAGTGGGGCGGCGACGGCGGGGCTGACAATGCTAGCGGGCGGTGGAGGCGTTTCCGGGGTTGGGCGGCGCCCAGATGCGGCGGGCGGGGCCACTCGCACGCTCCAGGGCTTGCCACAGGGCCAGAAGGTAGAGGAGCTTGCCTTCCTTCTGCAGCTCTTGAGGATGTCTGGCCTGCAGCATCAGCGTCAGGCGCGTCGCGTGCTCCAGGAAGCCGCTCTCCCGCCAGGGCCCCGCGCAAATTCCTCCACGCACGCCGCCCGCTCCGCAGCAGCCTCAGTGGGAAGCAACGCGACCACCTCCAGGCCCAGCGCATAGTTCAATGCGTTGACGATGGCTAAGCCCCCGTTGAAAGCAGTGGTTTGGCCCAGAACGCCTTGCCAGAGCTAGCCCCGCCGCCGCCACTGCCACTGTCGCCACCGCCGCTGCTGGTGCCAGCTCCGTGGCCGCTGCAGCCGCCAGCCCCGCCGCCGCCGCTGCTGCTTTGAGCCACCCCTGGCGCCGCCGCTGCCGCTGCTGCGACAGCCTCACCGCCGCTGCTGGTGCCAGCCCCGCCGCCGCTGCGGGAGGCCGGCCCCGCGCCGCTGCTGGAGCCAGCCCGCCGCCGCCGCTGCTTGCCGCCGCTGCTCCTGCCCGCGCCGAAATCGGCCGCCGCCGCCGCCAGCTGACGGCCGAGGGCGTGGAAGGGCTGGGCGCGCAGCATGGCCCGCACGAAGCGCAGCACGGACAGCGCGGGAGGGGAGGGCGGCAGCGGCGCGATCTTGTACAGGGTCAGGGGGACGGACATGACGAGGCGCCGCCAGTCCCTCCGTCACCAGGCTCCAAGGGACGGTCGATAGCGCAGGCTCCATCATCCCGGGACGGCCGCAGCCGCCGCTGCGTAAAGCCGCAGCAGCGCCGCCACGGCCGCGGGCTCCTGGGAGAGCAGCTCTGCAAATGCGGCCGCGTGTGGAGCGCTGATGAGAGGTATTTCGTCGAGCATATCACATATCCGCACCAATAGAGTGTACAGCTCCCGCTTTGGGCTGGGGCTCGGGCGACCGCCAAGACACGGCGCGCGTTTCGCGGGCGCCGGCACCTGGTGTCCGCCACAGCGCGGCAGCTCCTGGAAAGCGGTCCGCAGCCCAGCGGGCAGCAGCGAAGCAGCCGCCGCCGCCGAGGGAGCCGCGGCACCGGAGCTCGCGGCAGAGCCCGACGCGCTCCCCCCGGCTCCGCCCGCGCCTCGCCCGCGGCTCTTTGGCGGCAATCGCGGGGGCTCCAAGCAGACGCAGAGCTCCGGGCTTCAAAAGCGCCTGCGGGAACGGGAGACAGCGCGAGAGGGGGGCGAAGTTGCGGCCGGGGATTCAAAAAGCCCTGAGTTGAAATGCCTCCCGGAGTGCCCCCACCTTGCTACAGCCATGTAAGGTTGCAGGCGTGTCGAAAGCGGCTGGCGGCAGCGCTACAACGCAGAAAGCGCGGCACAGCGCTTTGCCGCGCCCAGCTTTCAAGCGTCTTTCAGCAGCGTCACGCAGGCAACAGCGTTGTGCTGGCGTCGCTTTGATAGGGCAAGAGCTCTTGGTTGTTGTGAGCAGGGGTTGTGAGTGTCCTTTCGCGTAGCTTCAGCTGTGCAAGGCCTGTTGAACGTATCGCCCGCTTGCATCCGTGCATGCCCCGCCCCCCAGCGTGCCGTCCCCGCAACCCCCGCCCGTCCCCACCAGCTCTTCGCATCGAACGATACATGTGACTGGGAAGCCCTCATCATGCCATAAGCAGCAACATCCAACCCTAACCCACTGCACATTATCCTGCAATAGCTAACGGGCTTGGCCCTGCCTTCGTTCCCCTAGCTCGCCCTGCCTTGCATACACGGCCAGGACCGGCCGCTCAGCGCTTAGTACGAAAGGTGCCGCCAAGGTGTATCCCTGCGTCTCCAGGTCTACCCGTGTCTAGGTGGCGGTTTCTGCCTGCCCTCGCGAGCATAACAGCATATCAGATACTCCGCTTACGTACAGCCCTACAGACCAATGCTGGACAGCGAGCAACACCGCGTGACGGTCTGCAAAGGCCGGCCACACGGACTTGAAGCCGCCTGCCAGCCCTTGCCTTCAACGCTTTATCATGTTATCCTCTGGCAATGACAACGTGGCCCTAACGCCGATGACAAGGAAAGCTGTGTGTGCCTTGCCAACACCATGCTCCCAACCACCCTTCACCCGTCTGACTATGGACAAGTCGCCTATTGATTGAAGCTATGCATGTCCCCAAACGCCAAAACCCATGTCGTGCTGTCCCTTGCCGCCCTGGCACCCCCCGGTCGGTCGCACGTACCGGCACCAACGGCCTATCCCTGCCCAGAGCCCCGCTTGCCTCCCAGCATGCCAGCGGCAGTCGTCAGGCCGCCAGCTGCGAGCCACCGCAGCGCCCGGAACCAGCCCCAGCGCTCTGGAGGCGGCCGCCGCGGCGGCAGGGGTCGGCGGCGGCGGGGGAGGCGGAGGGCGAGGCGGTGGCGGCAGCGCTGCCAGAACCCTCCGCCGAAGGCGAAGCGGCGGCGCCGGCGGAGCTTGCGGCGGAACGCCCAGCGCCGGCCTGGACAGAGGCAGCGCCGGCGGCGGTGGCGGCCGCGCTGCCAGCACCCTCCGCCGTGGCGTCAGCGCCCTTGGCGGCGGCGTTTCCAGGCCGCGCCCCAAGGCCCAGGCCGACGCCGCGTCCCGATTCCCCCCGTCGCACTTCCTCGGCGGAGGCAGTGGAGGAGGAGTTCGAACCAATGGGGGCAGCGGAGGTCGCTCTGAAGGCGGCTGCGAAGGCGGTGACGGTGGCCAGCGCGCTGCCCGCGCCGGCGGGGGGGCCGGGCGCAGACACCTCTTGCCGCCATGCCTGTGCGAAGTCGTACATCTGCTTGAACTGCAGCAGGTGCGGCGGCGGCGCCTCCGCGGCGGCTCCAGAGCCGGCAGCGGCGGCGCTGTTGCCAGCCCCCGTGGCGGCGGGCTGCCCAGCGGCTGCCGACGGGGCAGGGCCGGCGGCTGCTGCACACCGCCCGAGCCCCACGCCGCCGTCGCCGCATCGGCCCCGGCCAGGCCTCGCCAGCGGCACATGGCCTCCGAGGCCGCCTCGAAAGAAACCCTCGGAGGCCCGCCTGTAGGGGCCCGTGTCCGAGCGGCGCTGCTCCGCGTCTCCCTCACTCCCTCCCATGTGGGCAAACAGCCCAGTGCCCGTGCCCCTTGCTGTCATCATGCCCAGAGTCACCAGGGCCAGCTGGCATGACCCCGGTGTCCCCGTACGCCAGCAGGGGCGCGAGGAAGAGCGCGAAGGCCTGGCCCGTCCGGGCGGGCCTCGTCGCAGGCGGCGAAGAGCGCCGGCGGGTTGCGGGAAGATGGGCAGTTGAACATGGGGGCAGAGCGAAGACAGAAGCCCACACGCCAGCGCCGCCGCCACATCGGGAGGAGCCACAGGGGGCAGGGCGTCCAGGTCTGGAGGGCAAGGGAGAGAGAGAGAGAGGCAACGATTAAGAGGAGGACAGCTGCCTTTAATTGAGCCTTCAAGAGTACATCCCCAGGACTGTTTCCAACCCAATGCTGCCCCAAGGGCCGCGGTTTGAGCCTTGACGACGATCCGCATGTGCCCCGTGCCCCGCGTCCGTGCAAGACCTCCCCTCAGTGTGGCTGCTGCTGCCGGGAAGAAGATTCATTCACTGTGAAACGGGCCAAGCTTGTAGGAGAGCCCACGGCAGCCCCCGACCCACCGAGGCGGCCGTCCGGCCACACGGCAAGAAGGGGCTCCACCACCAGCCCCCCAACCCGCTGCAGGTAGTCCTCGGGCTCGTGTGCGCTGATGGCCGAAACCCATACCGCCAACCGCCACCACTCGGCCCGCTGAGCCTCCAGCCGCGGCGACGGCCGTTGCCGCGGCAGCAGCAGGCGGCCGCACGCCAGAGCCCCCGCCGCCAGCCGCACTGCTTCCACAGTGGCTCGCCTTCAGCGGCGTCGCCGGCAGTCTGGTAGCCGGATCTGACCGTCGCGGAAACTCTGTGCCCAGCCGAGATCTTACAGTTGAGGATCTCTGGGCGCAAGCTCGCTGCCACAGTGCCCACCGCCGCGCGGCCCACCCGCAGGGCCAGCTCCAGAGAAGCGCCGGGCCCGGGCGACGGCAGGGCGCTGCCGGAGGCCAGCTGACGAGCAGCCAGCTCGAGTGCAATGGGTCGAGGGCTCGAGCAACCGCCCTCCTCCGTCTCCAAGAGCGTGAGTCCCGCCGTTTGCAGCTCCGCAGGCAGGCCGTACGAGGTCCCCCGGTCGGCCACCCGCAGCGTCCCCACCCCGTACACACCCGCACCGCCGTCTGCACGCAACGGCCGCTGAGCGCCGAGCGCAGGTGGGCGGCGGCGGCGGGGCTGACGCCTGCGAGCGGCGGCGCCCGAAGCACCATCCCCGGGGCTGGGCGGCGCCCACATGAGGGGTGCAGATCCGCTCGCGCGCTCCTGGGCACGCCACAAGTCTGAATGTAAAAGAGTTTGCTTTCCTTCTGCAGCTCTTGAGGATATCTGGCCTGCAGCATCAGCGTCAGGCGCGTCGAGTGCTCCAGGAAGCCGCTCTCCGCCAGGCCCCGCGCAAATTCCTCCACGCACGACCGCCCGCTCCGCTGCGGCCTCGACCGTAGCCCAGGCGCCACTTCGCGCAAGCAAAGGAGGCCCAGCAGCGTGCACACTGTGTGAACAGTGGCGCTGCTGCCGCAGATGATTTTGCTAGCCAAGGAAGCCTCGGCGGAGACCATCCCGCCGCCGCTGCTGCCGCCGCCTGCTCCTGCCCGCGCCGAAAGCGGCCGGCCGCCGCCGCCAGCTGACGGCCGAGGGCGTGGAAGGGCTGGGCGCGCAGCATGGCCCGCACGAAGCGCAGCACGGACAGCGCGGGAGGGGAGGGCGGCAGCGGAGTGGCTTTGGACAGCATGGCGGCGACAGTCGAGATGAGACGACGACGCCACTCCTCCGTCACGAGGGACCCAGCGACGTCGACGGCGCCCGCTCCATCTCCCCCGCTCGGCCGCAGCGCCGCCGCGTGAAGCTTGATGAGCGCCGCCGCGGCCGCGGGCTCCTCGGAGATGCAGCTCCGCCAGCGCCGCCGCATGCGAGGGACTCAAGCCCGGCAGCAGTTTGAGCATTCCGTAGAGCTCCAGCAGACACTCCTCCAGGTCGCGCTCTTGGCGGGGCCGCTGCGCGCCCCGCTGGTCGGCGCCGGCACCAGGGCCTCCTCCGCAAAGCCGGCAGCTTCCTGAAAGCGGTCCGCAGCTCAGCGGGCAGCAGCGAAGCACAGCAAGCAGCCGGAGGAGCGGGAGCCGCAGCGCCGGAGCTCGCGGCAGAGCCCGAGCCGCGCCCCCCGCCACGCCCGCGGCTCTTGGGCGGCATCGCTGGGGCCCTCCAAAGAGGGCAGAGCTCAGAGCTTCACGGGCGCCTGCGGGGCCGGGAGACAGCGCGAAGGGGGGTGAAAGTTGCGGGCGGGGGATTCAAATCTAAGCTCAAGGCCGAAATGCCTCCCAGAACGCTTCCTCGCCCGCCCCGAAACGCACCTCGCTGCTGCCATATCAGGTTGGGGGCGTGTCGAGAGCGGTGTGTCGGGAGCGGTGTCGAGAGCTTTCGGCGTCACGCGGGCAGTGCGGGCAGCGTTGCGCTGGCTTCGCAAGCGGCTCTTGTCGGCTCTTGTTGTAAGTTCGTTCGCGTAGCTCTGCAGCAAGACGCCTGCAAAGGCCTCATACGCATCGCCCGCTTGCATCCGTGTACGCCCCGCCCCCCAGCGTGCCGTCGTGCAACCCGGCCCGTCTCCTGCCCGTCCCAGCTGCGGGTCCTAGTCCACCAGTACCAGCTCTCCTCAGCGAACACGTACAGACCAGTCCAGTCACTGCAGGCTAAGCAACCACATTTACACCCAGCAAAGGAAACATGCAACTCGATGACTCTCAGTACAGTCCGAGCAACAACTAACACCTACCCCCCAACATCCCTATGCAGCGCAGTCACTGCCCCGCGGCAATGGGCGTCTCCCTGCCTCGACCATGCGGCCGGCACCGCCCGCTCGGCCCGTGTTGGAATGCCGCTCAACGACTGACCCACACGACCAGCTGGCTCCACTAGCAAGGTCGACTGCTGGTGGGCGGGCAAGCTCTGATGGGATTGCCCATCACACCGAACAATCTCTAGGACACGTGCGTTCAAGCGAGATCTGACGGTAACCTAGTAAATCCGCGGGGCATGCCCATAACCGCCCAGCAACATGCCCTCGGCAGCCCTACAACCGGCGTGGTACCAAGGACCCCAGCCGCCGCCCCCGCTGTCACCCCATCCTCCCGCCCGGGCCGCGGCCACCCGCGCCGCCGCTAAACCCACAACCCACTTCAGGGCTCCAGCGGTAGCCCCCACGCCGCCGCAGCGAACACCACCATCCGTCCGAGCTGCTGTGCGGGACCTCGCGGCGGTGCCAGGGAGGCGGCGGTAGTGGCGGCAGTGGCGGCGGTGGCGGCGGAGGCGGACGTGGATCCGCCACCGCCGAACGTGGCGGGCTCAGCAGCAGCAGCGACGCAAGCTGCAGGCCCCGCCGGCGCCTCCCCGGCTGTGCCCAGGCCCCCGCAGCGGCCCACAGCCCCCGACGCGGCACGCAGGAACGAGGTGGCCGCTCGGGCGTAGGGCACTGGGCCGCTGCGGGCCGGTCCCGCCGCCCCAGTCCGTGGCGAGCCTCCGAGTCCCCCCAGGGCCCCCACCGTCGCCAGCAGCTGCTCCCCCTCCTGCGGGTCGCCGTACGCCAGCAGGGCCGCGAGGAGCAGACCGAAGCCCGGCCCGTCCGGCCGGGCGCTCTCGCAGGCGGCGAGGAGGGTCAGCGGAACGGTGTCGTGGGGCCCGGGCTTGGCGGCGGCGGCGAAGGCGGGGTGCAGGGCTGAGAGGAAGCCGCCCGCCAGCGCCGCTGCCACCTCGGGAGGAGCTGAGGGAGTGAGGGCGTCCAGGTCTGAGGGGGTGGGGGCGCAGCGGGAGGGAGAGCGTCACGCATCAGGTACTAGGAAGCGCCAGTTTATGAGATTCGCAGGCAGCACGGGGCTCGAACAACATGCCTTTGGACTGAGGGGCCGCGGCTTGGGCCGCTGAGCCTCAGTCAGGCGTAAAGGTACTGACTCTCAAGCAGAGACCCTTGCCCTGCGTCCGTGCAACGCCTCCCCTCAGCCCATGGCACCCTCAGACTCACCCAGGCGGCCGTCCGGCCACACGGCCAGAAGGGGCTCCGTCACCAGCCCCCACAGCTGACACAGCGGCCCCTCCTCCGTAGTGCACATGCCGTACGCCGTAGTCCACCCCGCCAGCCGCCACCACTCCGCCCGCTGAGCCTCCAGCCGCGGCGACGGCCGTTGCCGCGGCAGCAGCAGGCGGCCGCACGCCAGAGCCCCCACCGCCAGCCGCAGCGCCTCTTGTGCGGTCAGTAGCAGAGGCTCCGCCAAGGCTGGCGGAGGCGTGTCGAAGAGCTCGGAGAGGGCCGGAAACAAGCCCTGCGCGGCAGTGCCCACCGCCGCCCGGCCCACCCCCAGGGCCAGTTCGAGGGAAGCGCCGGGCCCGGGCGGCGGCAGGGCGCTGCCGGAGGCCAGCTGACGGAGCAGCAGCTCGAGGGCGATGGGGCTGAGGCGGCGAGCACCGCCCTCCTCCGTCTCCAAGAGCGTAAGTCCCGCCGTCTGCAGCTCCGCAGGCAGGCCGTACGAGGGCCCTCGGTCGGCCACCCGCAGCGTCCCCACGCCGTACACCAGCACCGCCGTCTGCACGCAGCGGCCGCCGAGCGCCGAGCGCAGGTGGGCGGCGGCGGCGGGATTGACGCTCCCGGCGGCGGCGGTGGAGGCGTCTCCGGGGCTGGGCGGCGCCCACAAGAGGCGGGCGGGGCCGCTCGCGCGCTCCTGGGCACGCCACAGCGCCAACAGGCGACGTAGCGCTTCGCGTACACGCATCTCCCCCTCCCCCTCCCCGCCGCGGCGCAGCATGAGCAGCGTCACGCGCGTCGCGTGCTCCAGGAAGCCGCTCTCCGCCAGGCCCCGCGCATACTCCTCCAGGCACGCCGCCCGCTCCGCTGCGATCTCGCCAGCCTGAAAGACTGGCACCGAGCAACCCTCGCCAGACGCCCGCTCTGTCCCGGAGCCGGTGATGGCCTTGGGAATGGGCACGACAAGCTTGTGGGAGACCGCCTCTACGGTGACATTGCGGTAAACCGCAAGCGGGGCGTTCGCTGTTATCGCAATCCAGGCACCCGCGGAGAGCATAATCCTCGCCATCACGTACGCCATCTTGGACCTGCTGTCCTCGGGCTCGGGCGCAGGCAGCGGCGCAGACTTGCGGCGACGGCCTGCCCCGCCGCCGCTGCTGGTCTCTGTCCCGCCGCCACTGCTGGAGCCAGCACCACCGCCGCTGCTGGTCTCTGTCCCGCCGCCACTGCTGGAGCCAGCCCCGCCGCCGCCGCTGCTGGAGCCAGCCTCGCCACCGCCGCCCCTGCCTGCCTCAAGTGCAGCCGCTGCCGCCGCCAGCTGACGGCTGAGGGCGTGGAAGGGCTGGGCGCGCAGCATGGCCCGCACAAAGCGCAGCGCGGACAGCGCGTGATGGGAGGGCGGCAGCGGAGCGGCCGCCTCCGTGAGCTCCATGACTAGCCCCGTGACCCAGACCAGCCACGTGGACCAGTCGGAGTGGGACAGCTCATCTTCGTCAAACACGCCGGCCACATCCGCCCCACACGGCCGCAGCGCCGCCGCGTGAAGCTTGAGCAGCGCCGCCGCGGCCGCGGGCTCCTGCGAGAGCAGCTCTGCAATCGCGGCCGCACGCTCCGGGCTCACGAGGGGCAGGCGGGACAGAGCGCCGCTTAGAGCCTTGAGGCACCGCTCCAGCGCCTGCCCCTTGGTGGCGCTGAGGCAGCCGCCCGTTCCCTCGCCCGGCGGCTGCACGCCCCCTTCCGTCCGTGCCGGCGCCAGGCCGTCTGCCAAGCCCCGCAGCTCCCGGAGAGCGGCACGAGGCCCCGCAGGCAGGGCCGAAGCTGCAGCTGCTGCTGGGATCGCACTGAGCACGTTCCTCAGCTCATCCAAGCACTGTTCCAGCTTGCTCACTAGACGCTTCCCCCGCTCATTGCGGCCGTGGAGGCCGCTTGGGGCCTCCCGCTGGGTCCGCGCCGGCGCCAGCGCATCCGCAAAGCCTGGCAGCTCCCGAAGAGCGGAGCGCACCTCAGCGAGAGGGACTGAAGCAACCGGAGCGCCCGAGGGAAGGGAAGCCGCGGTGCCGGAGCTCGCGGCAAGGCCTGGGGCTCGCGCGCCGCGCCCGCCCGCGCCGCGCCTGCGGTCTTTGGGCATCGTCGGGGGTCAGGCTTGTGAGGAACCTGCGTTGTTGGGCAGAGAGCGAGGGCGGTGAGGACTAGCGGCCCGCGTCACAGCCCCGAGCGACCGCGGAGGCTCCGAGCCGCAATGCGCCCCCGAACAGCCCCGCCCCACCTCGCTGCTGCCCGGTGTCAGGTCCTGGGCGGTGCCTCGGAGCGCATGGCGGGTCGGCGGGGCCGCTGGTGGAGAGCGGCAGCTCGCGTGACGTCTCGCGACAAAGTAGCAGGCAGTGCGCAGGAGTTGGCGCTCTGTTGCAGGCAGTGAGCTGTGCAGCTTGTCAGGCATGTAATCTCTGAAAGACTCGAGTCTTGACTCCGCCGCTCAGACCCTCTCGGCCCGGAACCGGACAACCCGGCCTGACCCGGCCATCCTCATCCACAGTCCAAGCTCGCCAACCCAACCCGTCCCTCAAGTCCCACGTAGCTGCCCCGCTGCAGCCACGCACGGCTCAAGCGCAGCAACGACACGTGCATGGAGCCCACACAGCCTCCCACGGCCCCAGACGAACCCCGTGTAGTGGGTCCTAGCATCTAGCAGCTCCCTGAAGCCTGCCACTACAGCTCGGCGGCGGACCCCAGCAGCAGCCCAAGCCCGTAGTATACGGTACGCACTTGCAGCCGAGAGGAGCTACGTGCCCCTGCCAACCTCAATCTCCAAGTGCCGCATCACTGGTCATGCCCACTTAGCGCGTTTCCAGCGCTCTTATGTGCCACTCAACGGAAAGCTGCCAGGGCAGGCCCGGTGTCAACAACAAAGGACAACAACCCCAACAATGTGTAAAGCAACTCCACGAGTAATGATACTTGACCCACATGCAATACACTCCCTCAGCCCGCCCTGCCGCTGCCGCTACCGCCGCCGCCGCACGCCTTCTTGTGCCCCGACCGCCAGTGCGCCGTCTGGCACTCGCGGCAGCAGTAGGACGCCCGCCGGCACCGCGCGCAGTGCTGCAGCTTCAGCCCCGCCTCGCTGTCGCCGGCCAGGTTGATGCAGGCGGGGTTGCTGCAGGCGGGCAGCAGTACGGTGCACGCCTCGGCGCGGAGGGCGGCGAGCCGCTCCTTCTCCAGCGCCGCCAGAGGGCCCTCGCTCTCGCTCCCGTCCCCAAACCACGCCCCGTCCACAATGTCTGCCGAGGCGCTGACTTTGTCACTGAGGCCCGGCCGCGACTGCCGCAGCATTGCCGCAAGCACCCGCAGCGCCTGAGGCCGCCACGCCGCCGGCGCGGCCCGCGCCCGCGCGATTGCCGCGGGCGCCTCCTCCAACGGCAGACATTGGGGAAGGTGCTTGCCAAGCATCACCCGGGGTCGGTACCGCTGTTCGAGCACCAAACACGCCTCCGCCAGCGTCTCCATCCCGGATGCGTCCATGCCGGGGACGTGTCCGCAGGCCTCCAGCAGGGCAAGCAGCGCCCCCGTCAGCGGCACCGCCCCCGCCTCCTCCACCAGGAAGGGCAGGCACAGGGCCGAGGCCAGGCGGTGACTCCGGTCCGTGCCGGCCTCCCGCAGCCGCCGGAGGTTGAGCGCCCACCACACAGGGCCCGGAGCAGGGCGAGCACGACTGTCGCAATCAGTGCGCGCGCGTCAACGAAGCGCGGCCCCTCGCCTGCTGAGCTGACCGACGGCGGCTCGAGCAGGTGCACCGCGGCTGCCTCGATAACAAGCCGTGACAGCTCCGGCAGCAGCTGCAGGGCCGCGAGCGCCAGGACAAAGACTGGAGAGCCGGGCGCAGAGGCGTCCACGGGCCCCGCGAGCTCTGTGACGGCGCCATAGGCTAGGGCCAGCGTTCTGCAGTCGATCAGCCGGCAGGCAGCCGAGACCAGCGCGAGTAGGGGCGCGGCCGCGGCCGCAGCGCTCACCGAGCGGAGGCCGCCTAGGAGCACCGCAGCGGGGGTGCGCCTCAGCGCCTTGGCCAGCGTCGCCACGTACGCAGCGGCCTGGCAGGGCGGGCTGTGCAGGACGAGCCTCAAGCTCTCCAGACCCAGGCCCTTGACATGCATTCCCCACAAAGCCGCGCCTCGGGCCCGACGGCAGCTCTGCGGTGGCCCGGAGCAGGGACTCGAGCAGCGGCACCACTCCGCCCTGCAGCGCCGCCTCAGCGGAG
>JAEHOE010000403.1:0-22956 GCA_016858145.1 Edaphochlamys debaryana | reverse complement strand
AGGCCCCAGCCGACCCCACAGAAACTTGTATACTCATACGGGAGCCCATCAGGCCCGGGCGCCTTGCCGTTGGCGGAGGCGGCCAGCGCCGCTCGCAGTTCCTGCTCCGATAGCTCCCCGCCAGTCACTCCCTCCCACTCCGCCGCTTCCCGTAGTTCGTCCGGCACCCGCTGCTCGACGGCGGCCAAGCAGCTGGCGCTGGGCGTCAGGGCAGACGACACCCGGGCGGAAAAGGCCTGCCGGTGCATCGCTGCTGTAGGTAGCGTGGGCGGCGCAGAGATTGCCTCTGCGGCCCCCGGCCCGGCCAGAGACACGGGCTCTGGCTGCCCCGGCACCCTCAGCGCTGTGATTGGCTGCCGCTCCCCAGCCTCCGCGCCCAGCTGGTGAACCAGCGCGTGCCCTGCTCGCCGTGCTCCTCCATCAGGGCAGCAGTGCCTCCAGGCTACCGGCAAAGGCAGAGTTCTGCACCGCCGCCTACGGCGGCTGCTGCGGCTGCGGCCGCCTGGCGGAGGTGGCAAGGGAGCGCCCTGGCGCCTCCGCCTTGCGGCGGCACGGGATGCCGCCGCCACGGCAGCCAGGTAGGCGCGGCGTTGGGCGCGCTGGTGCTGCAGGTGGATATCGCGCCCTGCCTCCATCAGCAGGGACTTGGCGCACTCCCACCCTGTGGACGAGCATCCCCCTGCGGCAGGTCTGCGGAAGGAAAGCATCGAGGCGGCCTTGCAGCTGCCCCAGCAGCCGTGGGTGGAACAGCAGGTACGTGGGGAACCGGGGGTGGGCTGCGGCATGGTTGCGGCAGCCCCGGCAGCAGCAGGCGAAGCAAGCACCCCGTGGTGGTCGGCAGGTGCCCAAAAACCCGGCTAATGTGGCTAACATGCGCAGCAGCGGTGCAGAAACATACCACCGGTCAAGGCGAGCGTACGAGGCTGGCTTAGGCGTGGCAGGGTGAGTATAGCCTGGGTCGTGGGGCTGGTGGCGGGGCAGGGGTCGACCAGGTTATGCCGGCCAAGAAGTGCCGCAAGCTCAAACCGCCCGGCTGCGCGGGCGTGCAGCGGGTGGCTTCGTCCCGTGGCTCCACCACACAGTTCCAGTCGCCGCCCACCACCAGCTGTCGATCCGTGCTGAAACACTGCTTCCAGCTGCTGAAGAACGCTGGGCGGTCGCCGCCGTCAGCTGGCGCGTACACAGACACCAAGCGGAGCCGGAGGCAGCCCGCGTCCCAGTCCCACCAAACCACCCGCCCCTGCTCGTCGGCGCCATGCCCAGCAGCCTGGCAGCCCGGCGGTGGGCGCCCGGCAATGGCAACGCCGGTAGAGTGTGTGGACCGCGCAGCGCTGGCCACTACCGAGTCGTGCCAGGGAAGCCCGGGCCCCTGACTGTGCTGGCAACAGTTGCTGAAGCGCCGCTGTGCTCTGTTGCTTGGTTTCCTGCAGGAAAACCGCTGTCGGGTGCTGGTGCTGCAGGCATGCGTGCAGCCGCTGCGCCTTGGGCCGCGAGCCTAGCCCGTTGACATTAAGGGTCACGAGCGTGATGCTCGCGGCCGTACGTGGCGCCCTCATTGCGGCTGGCCGCCCGGCGCCCCTACGTGGCGGCGGCGGCGGCCAGAGGAAGAGGGCGCCACCGGGGCGCTGGGTTGTGTGGCGGGGAGAGCGCGTGCGCTGCCGACGCAGGCTGTGGGAGCTCTGGCTACCGTCCGAGTCGGTGCTGTGCATGCTGACGTCACGCCGCGGGCTGCGGCGGCGGCGCGGGGCGCGCCGGGGCTGCAGCTGGAACGCCAGGCTGGGGCTGAGGTGTGGCGGGCGGCGGCGGTGGCGGCGGCGGCGGCGGCGGCGGCGCACGCCCGCTGCCTACCCCACCGCCAGGAGGCCGCCGTGAGCGTGGGGCCGCCCAGGCGTCAAGGCTGTCCTGAAGGGCCTCGGCCACGTCACGGAGCGCCGCCAGCACCGCCTCGTGCGCCTCCGGCCGCCGGCTGCTGCTGAGCACGGAGGCGCGGATCCACTGCATGTCCTCCCGGGGCAGCCGTGTCAGCACCGCAGCACGCCCACTGGGCACGCCACAGATGCGAAGCGCCGGCTCCAGGCTGAGCAGGAGCCGCTCCAGGCGGGCTTCCACGGAGCCAGCCTGGGAGGATGGCTGCCGCCGCGGCGGCGAGGCCAGCTCCGAAAGAATCTGGTGGCCCTCGTGTTCGAGGAGGGCCAGGCCGTACGCCTCGTCGTCACCATCGGAGGGTTGGTCGGACGGCGGTTGGCATGTCCTGCGGGGAGGCGTGCTGGCGGGAGGGGCGGGCGGAGCAGGCCCGGGCGGCTCCGTCCCGTGGTCAGGGGCCACGCCGCCCCCGGCTGGGGCCCCTCCGCCCCGCAGGGGCCATGCCCCCGGGGTTGCTAGGGCGGGAAGCGCCCGGGCAGGCGGCCCCAGAGACCTGGCGAGGCGTGGGGGGCGCCTGGCGCTGGTTGGCGGCGGGGCCGGCATGCCCGCCACCCCCAGCCGGCGTCGCCCCACCGAACCCCTGCCCTGCCCCCACAACCTCCCCAGTCCCCCCACCCGGGGCCCCCGCCCCGGCCCCCTCTTCCGCTCGCCCCGGCACCCCCTCTCCGGACTCAGCGCAAGCCGCACTCCCCACCCCCGGGCCTGCTCCCTGGCCTGTGCCCGTCCCCACGCTCCCACCCACTGTGTGCGCCGCCGCGGAAGCGGGCGCCAGTTCCTCCGGCGAGTCCACAAGTAGGGAGAAGCGGTTGGCGACTGGAATGGATGCCTGCAGGCGCTGAGCGCCCGCCGCAGCACGAGCATCGAGGGCGGGCGGCGGTGCTGCAGTCCGTGTGGGTGCGCCAGATTGCGGTACACTGGGCGCCGGTGACGCTGCACCCGAGGGAGGAGCAGCGCCGGCCGGCTGCGGGCCCACAGGGGTGGCCGGCGGCGCCTCCGGGCGTGGAGAGCCGGCGGGGGATGCTGCTGCCGTCCCTGCCGCGGCTGGTGCACCGCCCACTGTGGGCGCCACGTGCGGGGCTGCCACCGCGGCGGCGTGCAGCGGAGCCGCTGCCTCGTGGGGGTGGGCAGGGGGGTCTGGCGCCAGGGCGCCAGCAGCAGGCCCTGGCGCTGTGTCAGGCGGCACGCGCGCACCCTGTGACGGGGTGGCGGCTGCCGCCGCGGGGCAGGCTGGTGGGGGGCCAGCGGAGGCTGCTGCCGGTGTTGCCGGCGCCGGCCCTGCGGCCGGTGCCGAGTGGCGCTCGCCCGCCTCCGAGCTGCCGGCGGCGGGCGTGTGTCCATCCATGGCTGCAGCCTGCTCCGTGCCGGGGTCCACCGAGAAGGCGTGGGATGGTGGTGCCACGGAGACCTGCATGTCGAGACCCACAGGCCCCACACCCGGGACGCGGAGCCCGCGCAGGCGGGAGAGGTGCGGGTCGTGGGCCGGGCCCCGCACCCCCGCCAAAAGATGGCTAGCCAGCGCCCCCCGTAGGACCCCCCCCCCCCCCAAAGTCGTCCCCCAACCGTTCCCCAGCAACGAACGCCCCTGCCGGGTCCTGCGGGTCGTTAGTCACCCGGTAGCCCGCCGACATGAGCAGGCAGCGGAAGAAACCCGTGACGGCGCTGCCAAGGGGGGGATTGATCACGGTCACCCGGGCCGCATAGGGGTGAACCTGTGGGCACACGGCGGCGATGCGCACCCTGACTGGCACCGCCACTCCATCTGGACCCGGCACCTCCACTCGTACGGGCGACGCCCGCACCAGCTGCTGCACCGCAGCTGCCTTGGAAGCGGCGTGTAAGGTGGGCCGGAATGCCAGCAGCCCCCGCGCGCCCGGTCCTGTGTATGGCGGCAGGTAGTGTGCCGCCTGGTACCCCTGCATAGCCTCGGGACACAGCCGTGTTAGTGCCGCCACAAGATCCGCAAACAGGTCACGGAGGGCGTGTGGATCGCCCGCCACCCCGGGGGGCAAACCCTCGGCCGAACCCAGGAGGGCAACCGCCTCCCGCTGCAGGTGGGGCCCGTGCCACTCCTGCGTGAGGGGCTGTGCCCCCGGCTGCCCAGGCAGGGCGAGAACACCCGATTGAAAGCTGGGGGTGTTAAACAGCGGCACAGAGGACCCCGGCTCCCGACCTGCTGCTCCTGCCCCGGCCTCAGCCCAGCTGCAGTTGCCCAAAGTGGGGGCAAAGGGGCCCCGGGGGCCGGCCGCCGCCCCACTGCCGCCACCCCAACGGCCGACAGACGGCCCTGGAGCTGCTGACCCGCTGCCCCTGTCGCCCGGGATGCTACCAGGCCCGGCCCGGCCATGGCTGGGCGCCGTGCGGGGCCAGCTGTCGGTGGGTGCGGCGGAGGCCTGGCCTGGGGCCGCCCCCGCCCACCGACACGGTGGCACCCAACTCACCTGAGTCATCCGCACAGCACCCTGCACCACGGCCCATTAACCTCACGGCCCCTCTTGTGATGCAGCAGCCAAGCTCTGGGCGTGCTGCTGCGGCTGCCTTCGCTGATGGGCGAGAGAAGATGCTAGAAATGCGCCCGCGGCCTTCGAGCGGCCTTCCTAAGCTGAAGCGCCCCCGTCACAGAAGGCACTCTTCTCTATGACCAAGAGGCGCAGGCTCCCGCAAACTCGCTGGCTGTGGCAGAGCGACCGGCAAGAGCTGCCGGCAACCCGCAGCCCCGTCCCTCGCGCCCAATACTCGTGCTAATCGGCTTCGGTGCCGTGTTGAAAGCTGCTGCGTCCACTCCTGGCCGCTAGCGCCAGAGGTCCGCGACTCGTTGACCGATGGTACTGAGCGGAGGCCTCCCCAGCCCTCCGCGCAAACCCTACAGTGGTACAGGAAGCGCCTAGTGGCAAATAATGACGATCTTCAGGGGCCGGCGTGACAGCTTGACTGCCGACATGTTCGCACGATGGACGTGAAGCAGCAAGTGTTGGGGGTGTTGTCTAGTGTGGTTTAGTGTTGTCTAGTTTACGCTAAACTCAATGGAGCTGGGACTTCTCTTCTGGTTCACCCTGCCTCTCTCTTTTGCTGTCTCTGGTTCTCTGGCTCTCTGCTGTCTCTGGCTCTCTGGCTGCTCTGACCTCTGGTGTAACAACCGGCACGTGAAAAAAAAAAAAAGCGGTACGGCCGCTAGCCCTAGGGCAGGCGGTCAGGTAGGCGGCACGCTCCTGGCACAGCGCGAGATGGCGTGGCAGCTGGAGGCTCTGGCGCGCCATCTGCCGCCCAGCCGGGCACAGCGGCGTTGTGGTGGCGGAGGGAACGGCCCTGTCCCAGTGCGTGGCTGTGGCCGGGGTCATGGGTTTTCTGACCCAAGGGTCTACTCTTTCTTCCTGCGCCGTGGGGGTCCGGCCTTTCTCTTGGTGCTGCGTCTTCCTATCGTTCCTACCTGTCGGCACCCGTCCTTGTCCTGGCTGAGTGGTTGATTGCTGGCAGCTCTTCTTCTCTTGCGGTTATTTCTTCCAGAGTTTGCGGGGTTCTCGGTGGTTTCAGGCCTGTCCATCAGAGGCAGGTCCGCTTGGCTTCCCCCCCTTCTCTCCTGTCCGTGTAATCCCTCTCAGAAAAAAAAAAAAAAAAAACAGCATTTCAGCGACAATCCGGTGGCGCTTGACCCCTGGCTGCACCGCACGTCAGCGGCTGCGGCACAACAGCAGGGGACGCCCATCCGTGCGTCCGCCCGCTACCGCTCCAGCCCTCGCAACACGCCGCTGGGGGCACGGCGCTCGCCGCGCCTGCAAGCAGCCGCCGAGGTGGGTGCAGGCCCGTCGGCGCCCAGCAGCGGTGGGAGCCAGGGGGGCACGGGTGGGGCGGCGGCCACCGCAGGAGGCGAGGGGGGCGCCGCCGGGGGCACCTGCGACCCCGCCCCGCCCGCTGCCCCCTGACGCTTCTGCCCTGCGTGCCGCTTGGCAGCGGCTTTGGGGCTGCCCAGCGGGCCGGCCCGCCAAGGTGCTGCTGTGGCGCGTGCAACATGCCAGCCTCGCCTGCGGGCTATACCGTGCGGCGAAGGGGCTGGAGCCGCCGGTGGCGCGGGGTCAACTGCCGCGCGCGGCGCAGTGCCAGCTGCCGTGCTGTCTGGACGCCCAGCCGCCGCCGTGGGCCCACCTGACGCACGTGTTCTGCGAGTGCCCCACCTACGACGCCGCACGGTCGTGGTTGCGGAACCTGTGGGGAGCGCTGGCGCCGGCCGCGGAGCCGCCGCCTGTGGCCAACTCGGCACTCATGCTGGGAGACTGCTCCTCGGCCTGGGCGTCGTACCCTTCCGGCCGTCTGGCGGACCTGTGGACGGCCCTCCGGGCCACGTTCCTGCACGCCCTGTGGGCGGCGTACTGGTCTCGGGAGCCGGAGCAGCAGACGTCGGAGGCGGTGGTCCGGGAGGTGGTGGCGGAGCTGCAGCGCCTCATCCGCCTGCGCTTTGTGGCGGCTGCGCTTCCCCCCGCTGCCCTTGACGCCCTGCCTACCGCCTTCCTCACTGCACAGCTGAAGCCCGCCAACCTGGCGGATTTCTGCGCTGTGTGGGCGGCTGGGGGCGTGCTCTGCACGGTGCACGCGGCGGAGGGAGTGCCGCCGCGCCTGGAGTTGCGGCTGTCCCTGCAGCACCCAGTTGCGGCCCCCGGACCGTGACCTGCGGTGGAGTTTGCCGGCGGCCAACCAACGGATGCGAGAGCGCTTAGTACTGCTTGCTTAGGGTCTGTGGGTGGACTGGGGGGGGGGGGGCGGTAGGTCTTCGCTCGGTGTGTATGCAGTGTGCCGTGCGGGGACTTTGAGCACCAGGTTTTGGGTCGTGGCCCCTGCTCCCGGTTTTCCCTGGTGCTGTTACCCCCGCACGTGCCTTTCTCGTGATCCGGGAGGCATGGGGCTTTCGTTTGCTGGCTTGGGTGCCTGACCTGTGGTTTGGGAGGGGGGGATGCGGGCTGGGCGCGGTCGGGTGGGGAGGGCTGGGGGGGGGGGGGGGGTGTTGCGTGGCGTTTGGGCTTCGGGGCAGGTGCTGGCGGGATCTAGGGGTGCGAGTCTGGGTTTCTGCTGTCCTTCGACTTTTGTGCCTGTGTGCTTCAGCTTTCTTCTCTTCTGGTTAACCCTGCCTCTCTCTTTTGCTGTCTCTGGTTCTCTGGCTCTCTGCTGTCTCTGGCTCTCTGGCTGCTCTGACCTCTGGTGTAACAACCGGCACGTGAAAAAAAAAAAAAAAGAAGGCTTGGGAAGTGCGGGGACGCGGTGGGGCGAGCGCTGCGCGCTCTGGGAGACCCGGGGGAAGGCCGGGGGCCGGGGCCGCGGACCCCGCCTCCGCGCAAAATCGGCCCGCTCTGCTCCGGGCCGTTCCAAGCCCGCCATCCCCCTTGCAAGCATCTATTATATGTATTGAAGGGTTGAGAAGGCTTGGGAAGTGCGGGGACGCGGTGGGGCGAGCGCTGCGCGCTCTGGTAGACCCGGGGGAAGGCTGGGAGCCGGGGCCGCGGACCCCGCCTCCGCGCAAAATCGGCCCGCTCTGCGCCGGGCCGTTCCAAGCCCGCCATCCCCCTTGCAAGCATCTATTATATGTAATGAAGGGTTGAGAAGGCTTGGGAAGTGCGGGGACGCGGTGGGGCGAGCGCTGCGCGCTCTGGGAGACCCGGGGGAAGGCCGGGGGGCCGGGGCCGCGGACCCCGCTTCCGCGCAAAATCGGCCCGCTCTGCGCCGGGCCGTTCCAAGCCCGCCATCCCCCTTGCAAGCATCTATTATATGTAATGAAGGGTTGAGAAGGCTTGGGAAGTGCGGGGACGCGGTGGGGCGAGCGCTGCGCGCTCTGGGAGACCCGGGGGAAGGCCGGGGGCCGGGGCCGCGGACCCCGCCTCCGCGCAAAATCGGCCCGCTCTGCTCCGGGCCGTTCCAAGCCCGCCATCCCCCTTGCAAGCATCTATTATATGTATTGAAGGGTTGAGAAGGCTTGGGAAGTGCGGGGACGCGGTGGGGCGAGAGCTGCGCGCTCTGGTAGACCCGGGGGAAGGCCGGGGGCCTTTTTTTTTTTTTTTTTTCTCTGAGAGGGATTACATGGACAGGGCCGGGGCCGCGGACCCCGCCTCCGCGCAAAATCGGCCCGCTCTGCGCCGGGCCGTTCCAAGCCCGCCATCCCCCTTGCAAGCATCTATTATATGTAATGAAGGGTTGAGAGGGCTTGGGAAGTGCGGGGACGCGGTGGGGCGAGCGCTGCGCGCTCTGGTAGACCCGGGGGAAGGCCGGGAGCCGGGGCCGCGGACCCCGCTTCCGCGCAAAATCGGCCCGCTCTGCTCCGGGCCGTTCCAAGCCCGCCATCCCCCTTGCAAGCATCTATTATATGTATTGAAGGGTTGAGAAGGCTTGGGAAGTGCGGGGACGCGGTGGGGCGAGCGCTGCGCGCTCTGGTAGACCCGGGGGAAGGCCGGGAGCCGGGGCCGCGGACCCCGCCTCCGCGCAAAATCGGCCCGCTCTGCGCCGGGCCGTTCCAAGCCCGCCATCCCCCTTGCAAGCATCTATTATATGTAATGAAGGGTTGAGAAGGCTTGGGAAGTGCGGGGACGCGGTGGGGCGAGCGCTGCGCGCTCTGGTAGACCCGGGGGAAGGCCGGGAGCCGGGGCCGCGGACCCCGCCTCCGCGCAAAATCGGCCCGCTCTGCGCCGGGCCGTTCCAAGCCCGCCATCCCCCTTGCAAGCATCTATTATATGTAATGAAGGGTTGAGAAGGCTTGGGAAGTGCGGGGACGCGGTGGGGCGAGCGCTGCGCGCTCTGGGAGACCCGGGGGAAGGCCGGGGGCCTTTTTTTTTTTTTTTTTTCTCTGAGAGGGATTACATGGACAGGAGAGAAGGGGGCGAAGCCAAGCGGACCTGCCTCTGATGGACAGGCCTGAAACCACCGAGATCCCCGCAAACTCTGGAAGAAATAACCGCATGAGATGATGAGCTGCCAGCAATCAACCACTCAGCCAGGACAAGGACGGGTGCCGACAGGAAGGAACGATAGGAAGACGCAGCACCATGAGAAAGGCCGGACCCCCACGGCCCAGGAAGAAAGAGTAGACCCTTGGGCCAGAAAACCCATGACCCCGGCCACAGCCACGCACTGGGACAGGGCCGTTCCCTGAAGCTCCCTCTCAGAAGACACCACCTCCGGTCAGGTCTAGCTATGCCCAGCTGAGACGTTCTGGGCACCTGCAACGGGTTCCTAACCACCAGACGCAGGCCATGACTATGCCCAGTCCTCAAATCCTGGGCACCTGCTCTCTGGCCCCCACACCTACAACAAACCGCCGGCCGGGGCCGCGGACCCCGCTTCCGCGCAAAATCGGCCCGCTCTGCGCCGGGCCGTTCCAAGCCCGCCATCCCCCTTGCAAGCATCTATTATATGTAATGAAGGGTTGAGAAGGCTTGGGAAGTGCGGGGACGCGGTGGGGCGAGCGCTGCGCGCTCTGGGAGACCCGGGGGAAGGCCGGGAGCCGGGGCCGCGGACCCCGCCTCCGCGCAAAATCGGCCCGCTCTGCGCCGGGCCGTTCCAAGCCCGCCATCCCCCTTGCAAGCATCTATTATATGTATTGAAGGGTTGAGAAGGCTTGGGAAGTGCGGGGACGCGGTGGGGCGAGAGCTGCGCGCTCTGGTAGACCCGGGGGAAGGCCGGGGGCCGGGGCCGCGGACCCCGCCTCCGCGCAAAATCGGCCCGCTCTGCGCCGGGCCGTTCCAAGCCCGCCATCCCCCTTGCAAGCATCTATTATATGTAATGAAGGGTTGAGAAGGCTTGGGAAGTGCGGGGACGCGGTGGGGCGAGCGCTGCGCGCTCTGGGAGACCCGGGGGAAGGCCGGGAGCCGGGGCCGCGGACCCCGCTTCCGCGCAAAATCGGCCCGCTCTGCTCCGGGCCGTTCCAAGCCCGCCATCCCCCTTGCAAGCATCTATTATATGTATTGAAGGGTTGAGAAGGCTTGGGAAGTGCGGGGACGCGGTGGGGCGAGCGCTGCGCGCTCTGGTAGACCCGGGGGAAGGCCGGGGAGCCGGGGCCGCGGACCCCGCCTCCGCGCAAAATCGGCCCGCTCTGCGCCGGGCCGTTCCAAGCCCGCCATCCCCCTTGCAAGCATCTATTATATGTAATGAAGGGTTGAGAAGGCTTGGGAAGTGCGGGGACGCGGTGGGGCGAGCGCTGCGCGCTCTGGGAGACCCGGGGGAAGGCCGGGAGCCGGGGCCGCGGACCCCGCCTCCGCGCAAAATCGGCCCGCTCTGCGCCGGGCCGTTCCAAGCCCGCCATCCCCCTTGCAAGCATCTATTATATGTAATGAAGGGTTGAGAAGGCTTGGGAAGTGCGGGGACGCGGTGGGGCGAGCGCTGCGCGCTCTGGTAGACCCGGGGGAAGGCCGGGGGCCGGGGCCGCGGACCCCGCTTCCGCGCAAAATCGGCCCGCTCTGCGCCGGGCCGTTCCAAGCCCGCCATCCCCCTTGCAAGCATCTATTATATGTAATTGAAGGGTTGAGAAGGCTTGGGAAGTGCGGGGACGCGGTGGGGCGAGCGCTGCGCGCTCTGGGAGACCCGGGGGAAGGCCGGGAGCCGGGGCCGCGGACCCCGCCTCCGCGCAAAATCGGCCCGCTCTGCGCCGGGCCGTTCCAAGCCCGCCATCCCCCTTGCAAGCATCTATTATATGTATTGAAGGTTGAGAAGGCTTGGGAAGTGCGGGGACGCGGTGGGGCGAGAGCTGTGCGCTCTGGGAGACCCGGGGGAAGGCCGGGGGCCGGGGCCGCGGACCCCGCCTCCGCGCAAAATCGGCCCGCTCTGCTCCGGGCCGTTCCAAGCCCGCCATCCCCCTTGCAAGCATCTATTATATGTATTGAAGGGTTGAGAAGGCTTGGGAAGTGCGGGGACGCGGTGGGGCGAGAGC
Organism: Edaphochlamys debaryana; assembly: GCA_016858145.1. NCBI lineage: Eukaryota > Viridiplantae > Chlorophyta > Chlorophyceae > Chlamydomonadales > Edaphochlamys > Edaphochlamys debaryana. The sequence goes on along the minus strand of JAEHOE010000403.1, from coordinate 12,137 downwards.
TGTGCGCTCTGGGAGACCCGGGGGAAGGCCGGGAGCCGGGGCCGCGGACCCCGCCTCCGCGCAAAATCGGCCCGCTCTGCGCCGGGCCGTTCCAAGCCCGCCATCCCCCTTGCAAGCATCTATTATATGTATTGAAGGGTTGAGAAGGCTTGGGAAGTGCGGGGACTCGGCTGGGGCGAGCGCTGCGCGCTCTGGTAGACCCGGGGGAAGGCCGGGAGCCGGGGCCGCGGACCCCGCCTCCGCGCAAAATCGGCCCGCTCTGCGCCGGGCCGTTCCAAGCCCGCCATCCCCCTTGCAAGCATCTATTATATGTAATTGAAGGGTTGAGAAGGCTTGGGAAGTGCGGGGACGCGGTGGGGGCGAGCGCTGCGCGCTCTGGGAGACCCGGGGGAAGGCCGGGAGCCGGGGCCGCGGACCCCGCCTCCGCGCAAAATCGGCCCGCTCTGCTGCCGGGCCGTTCCAAGCCCGCCATCCCCCTTGCAAGCATCTATTATATGTATTGAAGGGTTGAGAAGGCTTGGGAAGTGCGGGGACGCGGTGGGGCGAGAGCTGCGCGCTCTGGTAGACCCGGGGGAAGGCCGGGAGCCGGGGCCGCGGACCCCGCCTCCGCGCAAAATCGGCCCGCTCTGCGCCGGGCCGTTCCAAGCCCGCCATCCCCCTTGCAAGCATCTATTATATGTATTGAAGGGTTGAGAAGGCTTGGGAAGTGCGGGGACGCGGTGGGGCGAGAGCTGCGCGCTCTGGGAGACCCGGGGGAAGGCCGGGGGCCGGGGCCGCGGACCCCGCTTCCGCGCAAAATCGGCCCGCTCTGCTCCGGGCCGTTCCAAGCCCGCCATCCCCCTTGCAAGCATCTATTATATGTATTGAAGGGTTGAGAAGGCTTGGGAAGTGCGGGGACGCGGTGGGGCGAGCGCTGCGCGCTCTGGGAGACCCGGGGGAAGGCCGGGGGCCGGGGCCGCGGACCCCGCCTCCGCGCAAAATCGGCCCGCTCTGCGCCGGGCCGTTCCAAGCCCGCCATCCCCCTTGCAAGCATCTATTATATGTAATTGAAGGGTTGAGAAGGCTTGGGAAGTGCGGGGACGCGGTGGGGCGAGCGCTGCGCGCTCTGGGAGACCCGGGGGAAGGCCGGGAGCCGGGGCCGCGGACCCCGCCTCCGCGCAAAATCGGCCCGCTCTGCGCCGGGCCGTTCCAAGCCCGCCATCCCCCTTGCAAGCATCTATTATATGTATTGAAGGGTTGAGAAGGCTTGGGAAGTGCGGGGACGCGGTGGGGCGAGAGCTGCGCGCTCTGGGAGACCCGGGGGAAGGCCGGGGGCCGGGGCCGCGGACCCCGCCTCCGCGCAAAATCGGCCCGCTCTGCGCCGGGCCGTTCCAAGCCCGCCATCCCCCTTGCAAGCATCTATTATATGTAATGAAGGGTTGAGAAGGCTTGGGAAGTGCGGGGACGCGGTGGGGCGAGCGCTGCGCGCTCTGGGAGACCCGGGGGAAGGCCGGGGGCCGGGGCCGCGGACCCCGCCTCCGCGCAAAATCGGCCCGCTCTGCTCCGGGCCGTTCCAAGCCCGCCATCCCCCTTGCAAGCATCTATTATATGTATTGAAGGGTTGAGAAGGCTTGGGAAGTGCGGGGACGCGGTGGGGCGAGAGCTGCGCGCTCTGGTAGACCCGGGGGAAGGCCGGGGGCCGGGGCCGCGGACCCCGCCTTCCGCGCAAAATCGGCCCGCTCTGCTCCGGGCCGTTCCAAGCCCGCCATCCCCCTTGCAAGCATCTATTATATGTATTGAAGGGTTGAGAAGGCTTGGGAAGTGCGGGGACGCGGTGGGGCGAGCGCTGCGCGCTCTGGGAGACCCGGGGGAAGGCCGGGGGCCGGGGCCGCGGACCCCGCCTCCGCGCAAAATCGGCCCGCTCTGCTCCGGGCCGTTCCAAGCCCGCCATCCCCCTTGCAAGCATCTATTATATGTATGAAGGGTTGAGAAGGCTTGGGAAGTGCGGGGACGCGGTGGGGCGAGCGCTGCGCGCTCTGGGAGACCCGGGGGAAGGCCGGGGGCCGGGGCCGCGGACCCCGCCTCCGCGCAAAATCGGCCCGCTCTGCGCCGGGCCGTTCCAAGCCCGCCATCCCCCTTGCAAGCATCTATTATATGTAATTGAAGGGTTGAGAAGGCTTGGGAAGTGCGGGGACGCGGTGGGGCGAGCGCTGCGCGCTCTGGGAGACCCGGGGGAAGGCCGGGGGCCGGGGCCGCGGACCCCGCCTCCGCGCAAAATCGGCCCGCTCTGCGCCGGGCCGTTCCAAGCCCGCCATCCCCCTTGCAAGCATCTATTATATGTATTGAAGGGTTGAGAAGGCTTGGGAAGTGCGGGGACGCGGTGGGGCGAGAGCTGCGCGCTCTGGGAGACCCGGGGGAAGGCCGGGGGCCGGGGCCGCGGACCCCGCCTCCGCGCAAAATCGGCCCGCTCTGCTCCGGGCCGTTCCAAGCCCGCCATCCCCCTTGCAAGCATCTATTATATGTATTGAAGGGTTGAGAAGGCTTGGGAAGTGCGGGGACGCGGTGGGGCGAGAGCTGCGCGCTCTGGGAGACCCGGGGGAAGGCCGGGGGCCGGGGCCGCGGACCCCGCCTCCGCGCAAAATCGGCCCGCTCTGCTCCGGGCCGTTCCAAGCCCGCCATCCCCCTTGCAAGCATCTATTATATGTAATGAAGGGTTGAGAAGGCTTGGGAAGTGCGGGGACGCGGTGGGGCGAGCGCTGCGCGCTCTGGGAGACCCGGGGGAAGGCCGGGAGCCGGGGCCGCGGACCCCGCCTCCGCGCAAAATCGGCCCGCTCTGCTCCGGGCCGTTCCAAGCCCGCCATCCCCCTTGCAAGCATCTATTATATGTAATTGAAGGGTTGAGAAGGCTTGGGAAGTGCGGGGACGCGGTGGGGCGAGCGCTGCGCGCTCTGGGAGACCCGGGGGAAGGCCGGGGGCCGGGGCCGCGGACCCCGCCTCCGCGCAAAATCGGCCCGCTCTGCTCCGGGCCGTTCCAAGCCCGCCATCCCCCTTGCAAGCATCTATTATATGTAATTGAAGGGTTGAGAAGGCTTGGGAAGTGCGGGGACGCGGTGGGGCGAGCGCTGCGCGCTCTGGGAGACCCGGGGGAAGGCCGGGGGCCGGGGCCGCGGACCCCGCCTTCCGCGCAAAATCGGCCCGCTCTGCGCCGGGCCGTTCCAAGCCCGCCATCCCCCTTGCAAGCATCTATTATATGTATGAAGGGTTGAGAAGGCTTGGGAAGTGCGGGGACGCGGTGGGGCGAGCGCTGCGCGCTCTGGGAGACCCGGGGGAAGGCCGGGAGCCGGGGCCGCGGACCCCGCCTCCGCGCAAAATCGGCCCGCTCTGCGCCGGGCCGTTCCAAGCCCGCCATCCCCCTTGCAAGCATCTATTATATGTATTGAAGGGTTGAGAAGGCTTGGGAAGTGCGGGGACGCGGTGGGGCGAGCGCTGCGCGCTCTGGGAGACCCGGGGGAAGGCCGGGAGCCGGGGCCGCGGACCCCGCCTCCGCGCAAAATCGGCCCGCTCTGCTCCGGGCCGTTCCAAGCCCGCCATCCCCCTTGCAAGCATCTATTATATGTATTGAAGGGTTGAGAAGGCTTGGGAAGTGCGGGGACGCGGTGGGGCGAGCGCTGCGCGCTCTGGGAGACCCGGGGGAAGGCCGGGGGCCGGGGCCGCGGACCCCGCTTCCGCGCAAAATCGGCCCGCTCTGCGCCGGGCCGTTCCAAGCCCGCCATCCCCCTTGCAAGCATCTATTATATGTATTGAAGGGTTGAGAAGGCTTGGGAAGTGCGGGGACGCGGTGGGGCGAGCGCTGCGCGCTCTGGGAGACCCGGGGGAAGGCCGGGGGCCGGGGCCAGCGGACCCCGCCTCCGCGCAAAATCGGCCCGCTCTGCTCCGGGCCGTTCCAAGCCCGCCATCCCCCTTGCAAGCATCTATTTCATGTATTGAAGGGTTGAGAAGGCTTGGTAAGTGCGGGGACGCGGTGGGGCGAGCGCTGCGCGCCCTGGGAGACCCGGGGGAAGGCCGGGGGCCGGGGCTTCGGACCCCGCCTCCGCGCAAAATCGGCCCGCTCTGCGCCGGGCCGTTCCAAGCCCGCCATCCCCCTTGCAAGCATCAATTATGTGTAATGAAGGGTTGAGAAGGCTTGGGAAGTGCGGGGACGCGGTGGGGCGAGCGCTGCGCGCCCTGGGAGACCCGGGGGAAGGCCGGGGGCCGGGGCCGCGGACCCCGCCTCCGCGAAAAATCGGCCCGCTCTGCGCCGGGCCGTTCCAAGCCCGCCATCCCCCTTGCAAGCATCTATTATATAAAATGAAGGGTTGAGAAGGCTTGGGAAGTGCGGGGACGCGGTGGGGCGAGCGCTGCGCGCTCTGGGAGACCCGGGGGAAGGCCTTTTTTTTTTTTTTTCTCTGAGAGGGATTACATGGACAGGAGAGAAGGGGGCGAAGCCAAGCGGACCTGCCTCTGATGGACAGGCCTGAAACCACCGAGATCCCCGCAAACTCTGGAAGAAATAACCGCATGAGATGATGAGCTGCCAGCTGTCTCTGGCTCTCTGGCTGCTCTGACCTCTGGTGTAACAACCGGCACGTGAAAAAAAAAAAAAAAAAAGCAATCAACCACTCAGCCAGGACAAGGACGGGTGCCGACAGGAAGGAACGATAGGAAGACGCGGCACCATGAGAAAGGCCGGACCCCCACGGCGCAGGAAGAAAGAGTAGACCCTTGGGCCAGAAAACCCATGACCCCGGCCACAGCCACGCACTGGGACAGGGCCGTTCCCTGAAGCTCCCTCTCAGAAGACACCACCTCCGGTCAGGTCTAGCTATGCCCAGCTGAGACGTTCTGGGCACCTGCACCGGGTTCCTAACCACCAGACGCAGGCCATGACTATGCCCAGTCCTCAAATCCTGGGCACCTGCTCTCTGGCCCCCACACCTACAACAAACCGCCCACAAACAAGACCTCCGCACCGACCCTCAACTGTCAACACCGCAGGAAGAAGTAAAGAGCCCCACTATGAGTAAAACGAAACACAGGCCTGATAGCAGAAAGCAAAAGCACTTCCTCCATCGTCAGACTCGCACTCCCGGTTGACCGGTCACGTCTGTCCACGGCCTAATATGCACCCCCCAGAAGAGGAAGAAACAACCAGGGCACTTAACTAGGCCGCCTCGCGCCGGGGGCCGGGGCCGCGGACCCCGCTTCCGCGCAAAATCGGCCCGCTCTGCGCCGGGCCGTTCCAAGCCCGCCATCCCCCTTGCAAGCATCTATTATATGTATTGAAGGGTTGAGAAGGCTTGGGAAGTGCGGGGACGCGGTGGGGCGAGCGCTGCGCGCCCTGGGAGACCCGGGGGAAGGCCGGGAGCCGGGGCCGCGGACCCCGCTTCCGCGCAAAATCGGCCCGCTCTGCGCCGGGCCGTTCCAAGCCCGCCATCCCCCTTGCAAGCATCTATTATATATAACGAAGGGTTGAGAAGGCTTGGGAAGTGCGGGGACGCGGTGGGGCGAGCGCTGCGCGCTCTGGGAGACCCGGGGGAAGGCCGGGAGCCGGGGCCGCGGACCCCGCCTCCGCGCAAAATCGGTCCGCTCTGCTCCGGGCCGTTCCAAGCCCGCCATCCCCCTTGCAAGCATCTATTATGTGTAATGAAGGGTTGAGAAGGCTTGGGAAGTGCGGGGACGCGGTGGGGCGAGCGCTGCGCGCCCTGGGAGACCCGGGGGAAGGCCGGGGGCCGGGGCCGCGGACCCCGCCTCCGCGAAAAATCGGCCCGCTCTGCGCCGGGCCGTTCCAAGCCCGCCATCCCCCTTGCAAGCATCTATTATATGTAATGAAGGGTTGAGAAGGCTTGGGAAGTGCGGGGACGCGGTGGGGCGAGCGCTGCGCGCCCTGGGAGACCCGGGGGAAGGCCGGGGGCCGGGGCCGCGGACCCCGCTTCCGCGCAAAATCGGCCCGCTCTGCGCCGGGCCGTTCCAAGCCCGCCATTCCCCTTGCAAGCATCTATTATATGTATTGAAGGGTTGAGAAGGCTTGGGAAGTGCGGGGACGCGGTGGGGCGAGCGCTGCGCGCCCTGGGAGACCCGGGGGAAGGCCGGGGGCCGGGGCCAGCGGACCCCGCCTCCGCGCAAAATCGGCCCGCTCTGCTCCGGGCCGTTCCAAGCCCGCCATCCCCCTTGCAAGCATCTATTTCATGTATTGAAGGGTTGAGAAGGCTTGGGAAGTGCGGGGACGCGGTGGGGCGAGCGCTGCGCGCCCTGGGAGACCCGGGGGAAGGCCGGGGGCCAGGGCTTCGGACGGACGGCGGTGGCCCTGAGCCACGACCGATGCTCGGCGCTCTGATGGGCGCCGGGCGCTTCTGCTTCTCGTCGCGCGCTCAATAGCAGCGCTGCGCTGCTCATCGCGCGCTCAGTAGTGCGCGCTGAGCCTGCTACCTGCAGTTTTGGCCTCCGGGCGTGCCGTCCCCCCGTTCCATCCCCCCTTTCTTTTTTTTTTTTTCACGTTGGTGTGTTACACCAGGACAGGCGAGAGCAGACCAGAGCAGAAGAAGAGCAGAAACAGAGCAGAAAAGCGCAGAAACAGAGCAGAAAAGGACAGAGCAGACCAGGGGCCTGCACCCCCCAGCCCGACGAGAGCCCTAAACCACCAGCACCAAACGGGGCCTGCACCCCTCAGCCCGACGACAGCCCTAACCACCAGCACCAACCGGGGCCTGCGCCCCGCAGCCCAACGACAGCCCTAACCACCAGCACCAACCGAGGCCTGCGCCTCTCAGCCCGACGACAGCCCTGACCTCTGGCGGAACAACCGGCACGAGAAAAGAAAGCCCTAGACCACCCGCACCAAACGGGGCCTGCGCCCCTCAGCCCGACGACAGCCCTAACCACCAGCACCAACCGGGGCCTGCGCCTCTCAGCCCGACGACAGCCCTGACCTCTGGCGAAACAACCGGCACGAGAAAAGAAAGCCCTAGACCACCCGCACCAAACGGGGCCTGCGCCCCTCAGCCCGACGACAGCCCTAACCACCAGCACCAACCAGGGCCTGTGCCTCTCAGCCCGATGACAGCCCTGACCACCTGCACCAACCGGGGCCTGCGCCCCTCAGCCCAACGACAGCCCTAACCACCAGCACCAACCGGGGCCTGCGCCTCTCAGCCCGACGACAGCCCTGACCTCTGGCGGAACAACCGGCACGAGAAAAGAAAGCCCTAAACCACCCGCACCAAGTCCGCCCCACCCGCACCAAGGAGCGGCGCTGGCCGCCTCCGCCAACGGCAAGGCGCCCGGGCCTGATGGGCTCCCGTATGAGGTATACAAGGTTCTGTGGGGTCGGCTGGGGCCTCTGCTCGTGGCCGCGGTGGGTGAGGTGTTTCGGGCAGGGGAGGGAGCGGAGGCCGACGGGGGTCGGGCCATGGCGGGCTGCCTGCCGCCCAGCTGGCGGGTGGGCATCATCATCCTCATCTACAAGGGGAAAGGGCTTGATATTACGGTTCTGACCTCTTACCGCCCCATCACCCTGCTTAACACTGACCTCAAGCTTGTCAGCAGGGCGGTCAGCAACCGCCTTTTTTTTTTTTTTTTTCACGTGCCGGTTGTTACACCAGAGGTCAGAGCAGCCAGAGAGCCAGAGACAGCAGAGAGCCAGAGAACCAGAGACAGCAAAAGAGAGAGGCAGGGTTAACCAGAAGAGAAGAAAGCTGAAGCACACAGGCACAAAAGTCGAAGGACAGCAGAAACCCAGACTCGCACCCCTAGATCCCGCCAGCACCTGCCCCGAAGCCCAAACGCCACGCAACACCCCCCCCCCCCCCAGCCCTCCCCACCCGACCGCGCCCAGCCCGCATCCCCCCCTCCCAAACCACAGGTCAGGCACCCAAGCCAGCAAACGAAAGCCCCATGCCTCCCGGATCACGAGAAAGGCACGTGCGGGGGTAACAGCACCAGGGAAAACCGGGAGCAGGGGCCACGACCCAAAACCTGGTGCTCAAAGTCCCCGCACGGCACACTGCATACACACCGAGCGAAGACCTACCGCCCCCCCCCCCAGTCCACCCACAGACCCTAAGCAAGCAGTACCAAGCGCTCTCGCATCCGTTGGTTGGCCGCCGGCAAACTCCACCGCAGGTCACGGTCCGGGGGCCGCAACTGGGTGCTGCAGGGACAGCCGCAACTCCAGGCGCCCATTGATACATACATACATACTCTGCTTACTTAGAAGACCCCGTTCGCTGGGGCCCGGAGCCTCGGAGTTGCTGCAACAGCATCAATGGCCGGGCCCCCGCAGGCGCGCACCCACTTCAGCTGCGGCTTTCAGTCGCCTCGCTTTCACCTCTGGATAGCCGTCGCAGTGGGCTAAGGCTTGGTCGGCGACTTTTCGGGATGTCGACGCGATTTTGTCAACGTCGGCATTTCGCGCTGCTGGGCTTCTTCTTGCTGCTAACGTCGTTGTCACGTCACCGCCGCTTCAGTGTCGATGGCAACGGCGGCGGTCAACAACACTCGGTCGCTACTTCCCTCGCAACATCTTTGAGCTGGTGTCGCCGTTTCGCTTTTGCTGTGGAGTCGTGGAGTCGTGGAGCTCGTCGTCGTCGTCTCGTCTGCGCGTGGCGCTCGCTGGCGCTGGAGGAGCATCTTCGCGGTCATCGAGTGGCGATTTGCGTTGGCGCTCGCAGCCCGAGGCTTGGTCGGCGGTTTCGGCTGCTGTGGTGATGTAGGTCGCGCTCGGTGGGCGTGGGGGGGCTCCTGCTGTTCGGGCGGTGGGGCGTGTTTCCCCCCCGGGGGCTGCCTTGTGCTTCCTTCCCCTCGTTTCCCTTTGGGCAGTCTCAGGGGGGGGCGCCCCTCGTGGCCCTGTTCGCTGCGGTTTGGGCCGGCCTGTGTCTTTCAGTCCCTCCTCGCCCTCTCCTCGTTTCCTCCTGGGCTGGAGCAGGTCGTGTGCTGTTGGGGTGGTGTGGTTTTGCCGCTTTGGTGTGTGTTCTTGCCCTTTCCCTCCCTCTCGTTTCCCTCTGGGCTGGAGCAGGCGGTGCGTCGTGATGTTTGGCGTGTTTGTGTGGCGGCGTTGGCTTGGGGTGGTTTGCTTTGCGGGGGCAGGTGTGTGGCTGTTTGTTTCTGGGGGTGGGGGGGCTGTTGTGGTGGCGGAGGGAACGGCCCTGTCCCAGTGCGTGGCTGTGGCCGGGGTCATGGGTTGTCTGACCCAAGGGTCTACTCTTTCTTCCTGCGCCGTGGGGGTCCGGCCTTTCTCATGGTGCTGCGTCTTCCTATCGTTCCTACCTGTCGGCACCCGTCCTTGTCCTGGCTGAGTGGTTGATTGCTGGCAGCTCTTCTTCTCTTGCGGTTATTTCTTCCGGAGTTTGCGGGGTTCTCGGTGGGTTCAGGCCTGTCCATCAGAGGCAGGTCCGCTTGGCTTCCCCCCCTTCTCTCCTGTCCATGTAATCCCTCTCAGAGAAAAAAAAAAAAAAAAAAAGGCGCGGCGGCACTCCCTCCGCCGCGTGCACCGTGCAGAGCACGCCCCCAGCCGCCCACACAGCGCAGAAATCCGCCAGGTTGGCGGGCTTCAGCTGTGCAGTGAGGAAGGCGGTAGGCAGGGCGTCAAGGGCAGCGGGGGGAAGCGCAGCCGCCACAAAGCGCAGGCGGATGAGGCGCTGCAGCTCCGCCACCACCTCCCGGACCACCGCCTCCGACGTCTGCTGCTCCGGCTCCCGAGACCAGTACGCCGCCCACAGGGCGTGCAGGAACGTGGCCCGGAGGGCCGTCCACAGGTCCGCCAGACGGCCGGAAGGGTACGACGCCCAGGCCGAGGAGCAGTCTCCCAGCATGAGTGCCGAGTTGGCCACAGGCGGCGGCTCCGCGGCCGGCGCCAGCGCTCCCCACAGGTTCCGCAACCACGACCGTGCGGCGTCATAGGTGGGGCACTCGCAGAACACGTGCGTCAGGTGGGCCTGCAGCCCGGCCTCGATGCCTGCATAGACCCCCTGCAGACCGCCTTCGTTGACGGCCGCTGGATCGGCGACAATGTCCTGTACCACCACGCCCTGCTCGACTGGATGGAGCTGGACGAGAGCCCCGAGGGGCAGCCGTGCCAAGGCGCTGTGCTGGCTACACTGGATATTGAAAAAGCGTATGACCGGGTGGATCGGGGCTGGCTCTACGCCGTGACAGGAGGGCTGGGTTTTGGGCCACGCATGCAGCGCTGGGTCCGCCTGCTCACGGCCGACAGCCACGCCCGTGTGGCGGTGAACGGGGTCCTCTCAGACCCGTTCCCGGTGCGCAACGGGCTGCCACAAGGCAGTACGCTGTCGCCCGTGCTGTGGGTGATGCAGCTGCAGCCCTTCACGGCATACATGCACCGCCTGGTGGCCTGTGGCCGCCTGCGCACGCCGCTGCTCCCGGGTGGCTCCCCTTTTTTTTTTTTTCCAAGTTGGTATGTTACACCAGGTCAGGCGAGAGCAGACCAGAGCAGAAGAAGAGCAGAAACAGAGCAGAAAAGCGCAGAAACAGAGCAGAAAAGGACAGAGCAGACCAGGGGCCTGCACCCCCCCAGCCCGACGAGAGCCCTAAACCACCAGCACCAACCGGGGCCTGCACCCCTCAGCCCGACGACAGCCCTAACCACCAGAACCAACCGGGGCCTGCGCCCCTCAGCCCAACGACAGCCCTAACCACCAGCACCAACCGGGGCCTGCGCCTCTCAGCCCGACGACAGCCCTGACCTCTGGCGGAACAACCGGCACGAGAAAAGAAAGCCCTAGACCACCCGCACCAAATGGGGCCTGCGCCCCTCAGCCCGACGACAGCCCGAACCACCAGCAACAACCGGGGCCTGCGCCTCTCAGCCCGACGACAGCCCTGACCTCCGGCGGAACAACTGGCACGAGAAAAGAAAGCCCTAGACCACCCGCACCAAACGGGGCCTGCGCCCCTCAGCCCGACGACAGCCCTAACCACCAGCACCAAATGGGGCCTGCGCCTCACAGCCCGGAGACAGCCCTGACCACCTGCACCAACCGGGGCCTGCGCCCCTCAGCCCAACGACAGCCCTGACCTCTGGCGGAACAACCGGCACGAGAAAAGAAGGCCTAAACCACCAGCACCAACCGGGGCCTGCACCCCTCAGCCCGATGACAGCCCTAACCACCAGAACCAATCGGGGCCTGCGCCCCTCAGCCCAACGACAGCCCTGACCTCTGGCGGAACAAACCGGCACAAGAAAAGAAAGCCCTAGACCACCTGCACCAAACGGGGCCTGCGCCCCTCAGCCTGAGACATCCCTAACCACCAGAACCAACCGGGGCCTGCGCCCCAGCCCAACGACAGCCCGGACCTCTGGCGGAGCAACGGGCATGAGAAAAGAAAACCCTAAACCACCTGCTCCAAAGGGGGCCTGCACCCCTCAGCCCTAACGACAGCCAGACAGGAGCCAGGGAGCACCAGACCAAAGACCCTGCACCCCCAGCCGCCACCCCCCAGAGTCTGGGACCAAAGGCCCTGCTCCTCGAGCTGCAACCCAACGCGAGTCTGGGGCCCCAGGCCCTGCTCCCCCCCAGGGCAAAAGGCACCACAGAGCCCCAGCGGAAGGCCTAGAAAGCAACCAAGCCCGCAGGGGCGGGCAGGCTGCCCAGCCGCAACCCCCAGGCCCTAGCCTAGCAAAGCTCCCTGACCCCCCAGGCCTCAGCAAGCCAGGCCAACTCACAGCCACCATTGCCCACGAGGCCGCTCCACAAGGCCGCAGGTGCAGGGTGCCCACCGCCAGCCGCAAACGCTATAAACTCCACGGAGGGAAGCCAGGGACAGCCCAGCAGCCCAGCAGCCAGGGGCCCCCCTGGGCATGCCGTCCAGAAAGGGGGGATGGAAGGGGGGGACGGCACGCCCGGAGGCCAAAACTGCAGGTAGCAGGCTCAGCGCGCACTACTGAGCGCGCGATGAGAAGCGCAGCGCTGCTATTGAGCGCGCGACGAGAAGCAGAAGCGCCCGGCGCCCATCAGAGCGCCGAGCATCGGTCGTGGCTCAGGGCCACCGCACTCCATTCCGGCGGGATGCCCGACCTAAGGAACGACCAGACGCGAAGGTGTTGACGAGGCCGCAAGCGGAAAACGCTCGCGGCCGGACCGACGATTCTAGAGATGGCCGGC
>JAEHOE010000402.1:0-23714 GCA_016858145.1 Edaphochlamys debaryana | reverse complement strand
CCCCGCCGAGGCGACTTGCGAGCAATCGAAATGGAGTCCCGGCGACCAAGCCGTTCCGTGCCTTTCAAGCGTTCGGGCGGTCCTTTGTATACACCTAAACCTAGCGGTATGGGGCTCGACGCGCGGCAGGGGCCGAAAGCCACATTTTGGGAAATTTGGACGAGTGCCGTACGAAGGCGTACGAGTGTCACTCCCCTCTCCCCTGCACTGCACTTGCCTCTGCCTCTACAAGTGGAGGTGCAAGCATGTGAAGACAACGGGTGCCAAGCAGGTTGAGAGAGGAGGTTGAGAGAGGCAGGAGGTTTGCCAGCAGGACAGTTGCCCAGCGTGGTTTAGATCGGCAGGCATGCAATACAAACAAATAGATGGCAATCAAGTACAAAGCACAAACAAAAACATCAAGTCGAGTGCACAGATTGGGTGCGGGATGCGGGGGGAAGGCTGGGTAGTGGATGCAGCGGGGCGACCGGCGGGGCAGCTGCGGGCGGAGCCGGCTCAGCACCCGGAATCCGGGCTCCGTGCTCGCGACACCCCAAACTCACGTGCCCGCTGATTCTGTGCTGCTCCTAAGCGCACTATTTTAATGAGGCTGTTGCTCTGAAGCATTGTGCGGGTAAGCTGAGGCGAAACGGCGATGGTCGCTACGGCTGGAGCGCCGGCTGGAGCGCCGCCAGACCGCAACATTTTTGGCAGTCGGGGGGAACAATTTTTAGGTACGGCGGCAGGGGCAAGTGTTGCCCAGAGCGAACACACTCCCAGCTGCTTGGCCCAGCACTGTAGAGATTCAAAGTAGCTATGTAAAACAGTTTGGAGCTCTTTGCAAGAGCGCGCAGGCGCCTTGTTTGAGATGGCTCTGCGCTTCCTGCGCAATGCTTGGCGTCCGGCGCGGCCGCCTGTCGCACGTAGTGACGGCTACTTACCAAGCGTGACAGCTTACAATTTGGCGCCCGCGGCCTATCGAAAGGTAGCGGACATCACGTTCTTGTCTCCTCGCCAGGCGCGAGACCTCGCGCTTGTCAAGCAGATGCAGATGTGGACGCAGCCCGGCTGTCTCTACGTGCTGCGGAGCTGTGGCGAGAAACTTCCGTGGGGCGTCGCAGCGATGCTCAGCCGTGAGAGCCCGGCAAAGGGCCTTCGGCTTCTTAACATTATCGGCAGGTTAGTAACTGTTTTGTGATGCCTCCTGAGCCGGGCGGGCAGGCGCAGGCTGGGCCTTCAGGGCAGCACGAGCAGGGCGGGCAGGCGCAGGCTGGGCCCTCACTCAACCGGGTACCACTCGGCGGGGATCCGGGACCCCGGCTCGTGTGCCCTCTCCCGCCATACACAAACATACACAACACTTAGAGAGGTCGTAGGAGCAGTATAGAGCCGATCCTGGCGACTTTGACCTTGCATGTAGAAGCATGTGTCCCGACGGTGGACTTTCCGCGTTCTACGACCGCGGGCCGCCTTGCAACTACTGCATAGTATGTGGCGCGGCTAGCAACGCGGGAACGAGAGGCTGGAGGGCGTGCGACGTGGAAACTTATGCCATCTGCGGGCTCTTTTCAGCCGCGGTGCTCGCTGTCCGCAAGCGGCAAGGCTTGCGATGCCCTGGGGCGATCGTGCACACCAAGTGCTACAAGCAACAGCTGCTGCCGGCGCTCAACCAGCTGCGGGAGAAGAAATCGAACACGCGATTGACCCGCAGCAGCAAGCAGAAAGCAGCGGACGCGGTGCGCAGCCCACCGGAGCGGCAAGTGACGGGCAAGCAGCAGAAGCGCGTCAAGGAGGAGGAGGAGGAGGCGTCCTTCATCGGCGGATTGAGCGCAGCCGGGCGTTGGGCAGGTGCGTGCCTCTTCCCCCGCTTCCCCGGCCCCCCGTGCTTTTCTGCGAGACCCCCCCCCCCCCGACCGACACCAGCGCCCTGGCGGCCGAAGTGTCGTGGCTTGTGGAGCGGCTACCGGTGGCAGAGGGCGCCGAGGTGGTGGCTGGGCTGCTGGCTGTCGGCCAGCGCTCAGCAGCATCGGGCCCGTCAGCCGACTGGGTGATTGCCCTGCCTCGGGCCAAGCAGGCCGCGTTACTGGGTGTATCGCCTCACGCACGGCATGCCGCCTGCCAGCCTCCCAAAGGACGGACGAGTTGCAGCATGGATTGTGGAGGCGGCCATTGACCAGGGCATCCTCGACGCCGCGCTGCTAGTGCACAAGGCCGCCGGCCATGACTTCACCAGTGCCTTCACCGTTGGACCTGACGGCAAGCCCGCCATCATCATCGACGAGCCCCACAAGCTCACAACCGCTAAGCCGCAAGGCAATGCCTGCTCGGTAATCGGCAAGCTGGCGAGCCTGGAGCAAATGGAGCAAGCAGCGGCAATTCTCAACGCAGGTTCGCCCACGGAGCGGGCGGCGGCCACCGCTGCAGCTTCTCCTGCGGCCCGAGAGGCCGCTGCCAGGGCAGCAGCGCTGCCCAACGGCAGCGCATGCATGGACCAAGGCATCCTGCTGGCGGTTGCGGAGCGGCTCACAGTCGAGTACAACAGCATGTCGGTCCCAGAGCGCACACAGCGCTTCGGCACCTTCCGCCCCTCAACCCTGCTGCCGATCTTGCGGGGAGACACCGACGCGCAGTCCGTAGCCTGCGCACAGTACTGGCTGCAGTGCGAGCCGCTGCGGCAGGCGCTGCACAGCCGTGGCTTCGTGCGTGAGGCGCGGGCAATGCGGACTCTGTCGGAGGCGTACGAGGCGTACGACATGAGCGGCCTGGATCCCCTGGAGCGCGCACTGCGCCTCGTGCGCCGCAGCATCATGCTGGTGCGCGCGACAGGCAACGCCTTCTACCCGCGAAGATCTGCCGTGGGAAGCAGAAGCCATCCCTCCGCGGCTACGCTGATGGCTTCACCACCGACAACGTGATCAGCTGGCTCAACAACACGCACGCTCGGCTCCAGATGCTGCAGCGCCTGCCGCCCAGCTGGCGCACACGGCTATGCGAGCGGTGTGTGAGCTCTGACCACAACGAGGGCTTCTTCGCCCTGCTGGCGGGGATGTGCGGCGCCAAGGCTGCGGCACGCACGCTCAAGGGCACAGAGTGCCGCATGCGCTTCCTGATGCGCGTTCGCCAGACCCCTCGCAGCGAGCTGGGCTTCAGCATGCGCAAGCGGCGCACCCGCGGCGGATACAAGCTGCATGACCTGGAGGCGGGGCAGGGCGGCGAGCCCGGGGCCTCGAAGTGGAACCTGGGGCGCAAGCTGGTCGACGCTGCGCTCAGGGTCAAGCGCCAGTACACAATCAGCAAGCAGGCGGCTGCATGTGCGCGGGGCAAGTACGCCGGGCTCCGCACTGCGGTGCACAAGACCACGCGCCTTGCTATGGCGCCAAGCTAGTGCGTGGAGCGGGGGCGTGCGGGGGTGAGGCATGTCTGGACATGTCGGCGCGCGGCTGGGGCCAAGGTCGTCGGTTTCGCGTGCCGACCAGATACCCTGGCTCCATTACGCATTAGCTGTTGAACGCGGTTCTGAGGCGGTCTGGGTGGTGCGGCGTGGGCTTGGGGGGACATGCGAGGGGGGCATGCTTGGACATCTTGGGAGCAGCGCAGGTCGTTTTGGGGTCGGTTTCGCGTGCCGACCAGATACCCTGGCTCCATTACGCATTAGCTGTTGAACGCGGTTCTGAGGCGGTCTGGGTGGTGCGGCGTGGGCTTGGGGGGACATGCGAGGGGGGGCATGCTTGGACATCTTGGGAGCAGCGCAGGTCGTTTGGGGTCGGTTTCGCGTGCCGACCAGATACCTTGGCTATATTATGCATTAGCTGTCGAGTGCGCCGCGCGCGGCGCAATTCTGAGGCGGTCTGGGTCGCGGGGTTGGGCGGGTTGACCCCTTGTACGGAAACCGACGTACGGCACCTTGAGAATTCTCGGACAAGAACGGGACCATGCGGGATCGCTTCTACGCCATCGAATTGTGGGGGGTAGGTCGCGGTCCCGTTCTTGTCCGAGAATTCTCAAGGGGGTTCCCGGGGATGCAAAGAGTGGTCAGGCGGGGGTCCCGGATCCCCGCCGAGTGGTACCCGGCTGCCCTCACTGCAGCACGAGCCGGGCGGGCAGGCGCAGGCTGGACCCTCAGGGCCGCAAGAGACGGGCGGGGAGGCGCAGGCTGGGCCCTCACGGCAGCACGAGCCGGGCGGGCAGGCGCAGGCTGGGCCCTCAGGGCCGCAAGAGCCGGGCGGGGAGGCGCAGGCAGGGCCCTCACGGCAGCACGAGCCGGGCGGGCAGGCAGGAGCACTGGCTTTCGCTTTTCCACCTGGCCTGCTGGAGCGCTGCCGAGCGCCTCTGGGTCGCTGGTTCTCCGACCTGTACCTCAGCGGTGGGCAGGAGCGGCTTGCGGCATACACTGAGCACCTGTGCTCCGTAGGCGCTGAGTACGGCGTCATCAAATTCGATCACTGCCACAAGCCAGCGAAGCTGATCCGCAACTCCGACCGTCGCACCAAGGCGTGCATGGGCACGGCGTGGGTCCTAAACGGACTCTCTGAGCCCATGGCCTTCTGGCATTGAGTCATTGTTGTGCTTTACTGCGGGCTGTACGGCTGTCTTCTAAACCCTTCCCTCTCGCCCGTGACAGGTCACCTCCACGTCCATCTACGACCTGCGGGTTCCGCTGCGCGACCTGGCCCTTCGCTGCTTGCGGCTGGAGAAGGTACGTGGTTGGATACGGTTCGTGCTGTCGCTCACTCTCAGCATTGCCTCGCGCGCCCTCCCCAACCCCTCTCATGCCCCTCCCTCGCTCCTCTCGCTGCCCTTCGAGCCCTCCCCATCACACGCCCCCCTCCCTCCCTCCTCTCCCTTCCCCTCAGCCCATCCTGGTGGTCTACGTCGACAATGCCAAGGAGACGTGCCGAGCCTGGCAGTACATCATCCTTCCCCGCGGCGTGCTGGTCAAGCAGGACATGTGGCATGTCATTGAGCGCTTCACGAAGGTGCTCCCCTCCCATCACCCCAGCTACGCCAGCTTTCGGCAGGCGCTAGGCCTGGCGCTGCTGCCCTTCTACCAGCCGGACCTGGAGCGCCTCAAGGGCGAGTCGGCCGACACTGTGTATCGTAAGGCGCGGAGGTTTAACCCACCTGGGTCGGGGCCGCGGATCCTGGAGCGCGTCGGCGCCCTGATCGCCAAGTACAAGGCGCTCAACGACGGCCTCATTGGGCCGGAGGTGGACAAGGTCTTTGCTGACCAGCAGGGCCTGGTGGTGTACGGCAGCTCGGGCAAGGTGGTGATGGACATGCTCTCGGGTAAGCCCTGGAGCACGTGGTAGCGGGCGGCTGCTGTGACGCCTGATGTAGATGTCACTAGCTGCTGGCCTTGCTTCCCTTGCCCTTGCCGCCGCCAGTGAAGTGACCCGTTTTCCCTTGCTGCCCTTCCTGCCCGTCGCAAACCCATTCCCAATCGAGCGCATGTACCATAGGACGGCCTCGGGCGCCTGGCGCTGTGTGCGGGGCACGAATGCCGTGGAGAACCAAAACCGCCTCAACAACCACCTCCTGCAGGGCTCTGTGAAGCCTTGCTTAGCAGACGGGCTGACGACGGCCCGTGAGCCCGTGAGCCCGTGATGAGCCGGGCGTGCGACCAGAGCCAGCCGTGGGAACAGAGCACGAGCCTCCTCACAGGGCCGCGGCCGCGGCACCCCTGCCTACCTGCGTGTGCCCGGACCCGGTTGCACATTGCCCGGTTGCTAACCCATGCGTGTGGCTGGCCCCGCCACGGCCACAGCCGCGTCCAACGAGTGCCTCCCGCCGCTGCGCTCCGGACCCCGCGCAGCTGCGCGTGCACCTGCCTCTCGAGATGCAACCACCAGGACCAGACCCCCCATGAAAGCTTGCTGCCGTGGCACAAGGCCGGGTGGGGGCGTTGGCGGCGGCGCAATGCTTTGGAGACGGACCTCGTCGGACCCCCAAGAAGCTCGGGCTCTTGCCAGACCTTATGCACCTCCTCGCCAAGGGATGACAACACCCTCCAGACTGCTGCTTGCTGTGCGACCGCGCGCGGCTGCACCCGCGAGATGCGTCGATCAAGGCGCAGCTTGGCGAGCGCGAGCGCCAATGTCGAGCTGCATAGGAGTAGCCGGGCGACTCAGCTATCATGGGCAGCAGTCGACCAGACATCGCGTGTATGTCGTGCGATGGCGCGAAGCCCTTCTTTTGTGAGGCGTCACAGCGAGCGTTCTGCTCGAGGCCTATTATGTTCGACGCAAAGCCAGCTATCAGCGGATGCATCCAACGAGCTGAAATGAGGGAGGCGGCCCGGGCGCGGTCGCGAACTTGGTGTGTCGCCTAGAGGCGCCATAGGAAGGGAGAACAAGCAAGTAGAGCTATAATCTATGACAAAGTCTAAAACGGGCGTACTGCTATGAAAGCCCCAGACTGCGCGTCGACATCGCTGTCGTGCAAGCGTGCCGTCGGGCCCTCGCCCCCCGCTCCGGCCAGCGCTCGGACAAGTGCCCTTCCTATGCACGCCGGCTCGCATAGCATGGCCCTCACACGAGCGACGCTCAATGCACGACTCCATGCAGGGCCCCGCACGCGGACGGAAGGCGGGGCAAGACGGGGACTCCGAGGCGAGGTCCTGAACATACGAGGTGCCGGGGGCCGGACCGCCCCGCAACGCGCAACTGGGCGCAACACAGCCCATGCACCCGGCCCAACTTTGCCCTCTGCCAAGGCATGAGAAATACGGCAGCAGGCCACAGCCGCGCCTACCCCGCCCCACCTCCCCCCGCCGCCCTGACAACCACGGCTGCGCCAGGCCAGCGGGCCGCTACTGGCCCCGCAATCCTCACGCCTTTTCACAGCGTCGCCCTTGCAGCCTACGCCAGCCGAGAGAGCGACACAAGGAGCAGCCCGGCAGCATAGAGGCGTCGAGAAACGCCGTGCACATGGCAGGTACAGCGCTGCAGCTCCACCCCACAAATCCCTTCATAAGCGGGCCCCGAGCTCGCGCTCTGAGGCTTGGGAGCGCACACCCCGGCAGCAACGCAAGCTCCCTCCGCTGTCAAAATCTCATACTGGACACACCTCCGTCGCATGCAGTGGCCGGCCCTGGAATGGCTGGGCTGCCGCCCGCCGTCTCCAGCAGCAGGCAAGCCCCCTGCACGCCTCCGCCCTCAAATGGCTGTGCACCCCCAGCTTGTCCGCCCTTGATAGCGGCGACAAGCACGCCCTGCACGGACCACACCGCTTGGTGTCGTCAAATACAGACGGACAAGCTGCTGCCTCTGCTCCTCCAAGCTGCGTGGGGGAGCCCGCTCAACCGCTCACGCTGCATGCAGGCAAGGCCCAGTGACACAGGGCAGACACTTGAGCCCGTGATGAGCCGGGCGTGCGACCAGAGCCAGCCGTGGGAACAGAGCACGAGCCTCCTCACAGGGCCGCGGCCGCGGCACCCCTGCCTACCTGCGTGTGCCCGGACCCGGTTGCACATTGCCCGGTTGCTAACCCATGCGTGTGGCTGGCCCCGCCACGGCCACAGCCGCGTCCAACGAGTGCCTCCCGCCGCTGCGCTCCGGACCCCGCGCAGCTGCGCGTGCACCTGCCTCTCGAGATGCAACCACCAGGACCAGACCCCCCATGAAAGCTTGCTGCCGTGGCACAAGGCCGGGTGGGGGCGTTGGCGGCGGCGCAATGCTTTGGAGACGGACCTCGTCGGACCCCCAAGAAGCTCGGGCTCTTGCCAGACCTTATGCACCTCCTCGCCAAGGGATGACAACACCCTCCAGACTGCTGCTTGCTGTGCGACCGCGCGCGGCTGCACCCGCGAGATGCGTCGATCAAGGCGCAGCTTGGCGAGCGCGAGCGCCAATGTCGAGCTGCATAGGAGTAGCCGGGCGACTCAGCTATCATGGGCAGCAGTCGACCAGACATCGCGTGTATGTCGTGCGATGGCGCGAAGCCCTTCTTTTGTGAGGCGTCACAGCGAGCGTTCTGCTCGAGGCCTATTATGTTCGACGCAAAGCCAGCTATCAGCGGATGCATCCAACGAGCTGAAATGAGGGAGGCGGCCCGGGCGCGGTCGCGAACTTGGTGTGTCGCCTAGAGGCGCCATAGGAAGGGAGAACAAGCAAGTAGAGCTATAATCTATGACAAAGTCTAAAACGGGCGTACTGCTATGAAAGCCCCAGACTGCGCGTCGACATCGCTGTCGTGCAAGCGTGCCGTCGGGCCCTCGCCCCCCGCTCCGGCCAGCGCTCGGACAAGTGCCCTTCCTATGCACGCCGGCTCGCATAGCATGGCCCTCACACGAGCGACGCTCAATGCACGACTCCATGCAGGGCCCCGCACGCGGACGGAAGGCGGGGCAAGACGGGGACTCCGAGGCGAGGTCCTGAACATACGAGGTGCCGGGGGCCGGACCGCCCCGCAACGCGCAACTGGGCGCAACACAGCCCATGCACCCGGCCCAACTTTGCCCTCTGCCAAGGCATGAGAAATACGGCAGCAGGCCACAGCCGCGCCTACCCCGCCCCACCTCCCCCCGCCGCCCTGACAACCACGGCTGCGCCAGGCCAGCGGGCCGCTACTGGCCCCGCAATCCTCACGCCTTTTCACAGCGTCGCCCTTGCAGCCTACGCCAGCCGAGAGAGCGACACAAGGAGCAGCCCGGCAGCATAGAGGCGTCGAGAAACGCCGTGCACATGGCAGGTACAGCGCTGCAGCTCCACCCCACAAATCCCTTCATAAGCGGGCCCCGAGCTCGCGCTCTGAGGCTTGGGAGCGCACACCCCGGCAGCAACGCAAGCTCCCTCCGCTGTCAAAATCTCATACTGGACACACCTCCGTCGCATGCAGTGGCCGGCCCTGGAATGGCTGGGCTGCCGCCCGCCGTCTCCAGCAGCAGGCAAGCCCCCTGCACGCCTCCGCCCTCAAATGGCTGTGCACCCCCAGCTTGTCCGCCCTTGATAGCGGCGACAAGCACGCCCTGCACGGACCACACCGCTTGGTGTCGTTAAATACAGACGGACAAGCTGCTGCCTCTGCTCCTCCAAGCTGCGTGGGGGAGCCCGCTCAACCGCTCACGCTGCATGCAGGCAAGGCCCAGTGACCCCTGCGGCTGGGCGCCGCAGGGCAGACACTTGAGCCCGTGATGAGCCGGGCGTGCGACCAGAGCCAGCCGTGGGAACAGAGCACGAGCCTCCTCACAGGGCCGCGGCCGCGGCACCCCTGCCTACCTGCGTGTGCCCGGACCCGGTTGCATCCCTGGTTGCTAACCCCTGCGTGTGGCTGGCCCCGCCACGGCCACAGCCGCGTCCAACGAGTGCCTCCCGCCGCTGCGCTCCGGACCCCGCGCAGCTGCGCGTGCACCTGCCTCTCGAGATGCAACCACCAGGACCAGACCCCCCATGAAAGCTTGCTGCCGTGGCACAAGGCCGGGTGGGGGCGTTGGCGGCGGGCATTCCCGCAAATGCTTTGGAGACGGACCTCGTCGGACCCCCAAGAAGCTCGGGCTCTTGCCAGACCTTATGCACCTCCTCGCCAAGGGATGACAACACCCTCCAGACTGCTGCTTGCTGTGCGACCGCGCGCGGCTGCACCCGCGAGATGCGTCGATCAAGGCGCAGCTTGGCGAGCGCGAGCGCCAATGTCGAGCTGCATAGGAGTAGCCGGGCGACTCAGCTATCATGGGCAGCAGTCGACCAGACATCGCGTGTATGTCGTGCGATGGCGCGAAGCCCTTCTTTTGTGAGGCGTCACAGCGAGCGTTCTGCTCGAGGCCTATTATGTTCGACGCAAAGCCAGCTATCAGCGGATGCATCCAACGAGCTGAAATGAGGGAGGCGGCCCGGGCGCGGTCGCGAACTTGGTGGGTCGCCTAGAGGCGCCATAGGAAGGGAGAACAAGCAAGTAGAGCTATAATCTATGACAAAGTCTAAAACGGACGTACTGCTATGAAAGCCCCAGACTGCGCGTCGACATCGCTGTCGTGCAGGCGTGCCGTCGGGCCCTCGCCCCCCGCTCCGGCCAGCGCTCGGACAAGTGCCCTTCCCATGCACGCCGGCTCGCATAGCATGGCCCTCACACGAGCGACGCTCAATGCACGACTCCATGCAGGGCCCCGCACGCGGACGGAAGGCGGGGCAAGACGGGGACTCCGAGGCGAGGTCCTGAACATGAGGTTGGCTGTCAAGCCACGGCGTTCAGCTGCCGTGTACCCCGCTGGGGTCCCTCATTGTAACCACCGAGGACTGAACATACGAGGTGCCGGGGGCCGGACCGCCCCGCAACGCGCAACTGGGCGCAACACAGCCCATGCACCCGGCCCAACTTTGCCTTCTGCCAAGGCATGAGAAATACGGCAGCAGGCCACAGCCGCGCCTACCCCGCCCCACCTCCCCCCGCCGCCCTGACAACCAAGGCTGCGCCAGGCCAGCGGGCCGCTACTGGCCCCGCAATCCTCACGCCTTTTCACAGCGTCGCCCTTGCAGCCTACGCCAGCCGAGAGAGCGACACAAGGAGCAGCCCGGCAGCATAGAGGCGTCGAGAAACGCCGTGCACATGGCACCACGCGGCATCAGGTTCGCGAAAGCTATCCCGGACCACAAGCTTCATCAGCATCAGGCGAGCGGAGGCTGCAAGAAAAAGCTGCGAGCGCGAGCGACGGGGACTGAGGGCTTGCGGGAGGCGGTGGTGCTGAGGCGGTGCCTTGGAATCATGGAACTGATGGTATGACAGCAATTGAAACAATAGAGCTTAACGAGAGCTTTCGAACGGTGCAAAAACGGACAAAAACGAGGCAGGTTTTGACCTTGTACGGCAGTGTGTGTGCCGTACGGCAGGGTCGGTCGGCCGGTCAGGGGGGGCTGGAAGATTTGTGGCATGTGGTCCAAAAGTAATGTTTCTGCCCCCCGTCAGAACCCACAAAAAGGGAATTTCCAACAGACAGGTCCTGTCCGGCTCAGCACCCATCTTCTGGGCGCGTTACTTACTGGCCCTACGCCAGAACCAAGGAACATGTGGCTGACAGGGGCTGACACTGCTCGGACGCTAAAGCCGTGCTTGACTGACCCAACAGTGCCTGTGATCCGAACCCTGGACTTTCCGTGCTTTCTACGGAACTCTCCCATCCCCTCCTCTCAACCACCAGTGGCCGCCAAACCCGTCAAGATGTCCCCCACCTTTCGGTCGACAACCCACCTCCGAAAGTCCTCTTGGGCCCCCTGCCACCCGCAGCCACCCCCGCTATACAACGCGAGTCTCGCATTTTATACCACTGTCCGCAGTGTCCGGGCCGTGATCCGCATCCTTTGACCTACGGTGCCTGGAGCCGAGCATGCCATCGTGCATTGAGCTGCATGCGCCTTGCGTTAACCCCTGCTTTGGCCCGCCCGCCCCCCGTGCCCACCCTCTGCTGTGCTACGCGAATCCCGCGTAATGCATCAGCATTGAACGGCCGTACAGTACGGACATGCGGTTGCCGTACCGCGTCCAGCGCGCTGGCCCAGCGCGCTGGCCGCCGCCAGCGTGGGGCGCTTGCACTCTACAAAGCAAAGCACACTCTTTGCGCAAAAGTCATAGCCCCGTTAACACTCACGCCAGCGAGCAGACCGCGCAGGATGGCCCTGCGTCGCGCCCGAATCCACTCAGCCTTCCTTCAGGTGCCAGCGACTCTCTTGCTCCCAGATATGACTCTCATTATGCGGACTGTTTACCGGAGGAGCCTTTGGGCGGAGTTGCGGCTTCGGCGCTTGCGACCAGCACACTGGCCGCAGGGCTTGGCCCAGCCCGCTGGCTAGGCATCGCCCGAAGACGTTTGGATTCGCCAGAGCAAGGCTTTCCATACTGTCTGGAGTCTAGGCACCATTTCCCGACACTGCTCAAGCAGTCTTCCTCCGCTCAACAGCCTGACGGCGAGCAGTCTCTTGCGCCAGCACGCAAGCGGGGCCACGCGGCAAAAGGTGAGCTTGCGCGGTGTCAAGCCGGGTGACGCTACGGATACTCCGCACGCGTCTAACCCGCCTGCCGCAGGGCCTTCGCCAGCCGCGGCGCAGCGCTCGGCCCGGCCCGGCCCCAAAGCCCTTTCCTTACTCGATTTCCTCTTCTGTGCCTGCAGGAGGGCTCACCCTCACGACTGGGCATCGCGGAGCGCGCAGGCATACGCTTGGCAGGCAAGCTGGGCGGCAGGGGTGAGGAAGCGGCGCCCCCATGCTAAGATCGGGGTGGCCTCCTCGAGGCCCTGCCTTCTGGGTAGACGTTGCGGCCTTATGGGAGGTTACAGCATCACGGGCGGATTTCAGTCTTGGACTAGCGACCGCGGCACAGCGGGGTCCGCAGCTATGTTGGCATGTTGTCGCGGATGTTTTTACTTCTGAAGCGATTTGAGCTCCTCTCGCCGAGCTTTACAAGATCGAGGCATGGGGTCCTGTACGAGTTCCCTACCCCCCCCCTGGTTCTGAGCCCATTGTTCCCAGACGCGGCCCGCAGCGCACGCAGGGACACAGCGACCAACGGGATCTTTGCATGTCCTGCACTGCACCAGGGGAGAGGGGAGTGCCACTCGTACGGCAATCGTCCAAATTTCCCAAAATGTGGCTTTCGGCCCCTGCCGCGCGTCGAGCCCCATACCGCTAGGTTAAGGTGTATACAAAGGACCGCCCGAACGCTTGAAAGGCACGGAACGGCTTGGTCGCCGGGACTCCATTTCGATTGCTCGCAAGTCGCCTCGGCGGGGCCAGCGACCGCTTCTGGGGCTCCATATGATAGCATAGTTCACGACGATGCCACCCGGAGCTGCCTGGAGAACGCGCTGGAGGTTGACTCAGGCGCTGGTGGTGAGCCGGTGTGCGCGCGGAAACGGGACCCGAGCCAAGTCGACACAAGCCCCGGCTTGCCTGCCTAGCCGGCCTTGGGAAAGCCTTGGCCTATATAGGGGCCCTGTAGCCTGGTTGCGGCGCGAAAGGGGCGCGCCTCTGCGCGTGGCGCTTGGGCGGGCGCGATTGCACCCGCCCAAGCGGGTGACTTCTGTAGACTTCTTTCTGCTCACTCGGTGCCAATTTCGCGACGGCCCCATGTCCTCGCTCCGCAACCGAGTTGCACCAGCCTTTCGGTGGCAAGAACCCGTGCAGCCCGCCCCAGGTGATACTCTAGCATACTCAAAGGCCAATTGGAGCCCCAGAAGCGGTCGCTGGCCCCGCCGAGGCGACTTGCGAGCAATCGAAATGGAGTCCCGGCGACCAAGCCGTTCCGTGCCTTTCAAGCGTTCGGGCGGTCCTTTGTATACACCTAAACCTAGCGGTATGGGGCTCGACGCGCGGCAGGGGCCGAAAGCCACATTTTGGGAAATTTGGACGAGTGCCGTACGAAGGCGTACGAGTGTCACTCCCCTCTCCCCTGCACTGCACTTGCCTCTGCCTCTACAAGTGGAGGTGCAAGCATGTGAAGACAACGGGTGCCAAGCAGGTTGAGAGAGGAGGTTGAGAGAGGCAGGAGGTTTGCCAGCAGGACAGTTGCCCAGCGTGGTTTAGATCGGCAGGCATGCAATACAAACAAATAGATGGCAATCAAGTACAAAGCACAAACAAAAACATCAAGTCGAGTGCACAGATTGGGTGCGGGATGCGGGGGGAAGGCTGGGTAGTGGATGCAGCGGGGCGACCGGCGGGGCAGCTGCGGGCGGAGCCGGCTCAGCACCCGGAATCCGGGCTCCGTGCTCGCGACACCCCAAACTCACGTGCCCGCTGATTCTGTGCTGCTCCTAAGCGCACTATTTTAATGAGGCTGTTGCTCTGAAGCATTGTGCGGGTAAGCTGAGGCGAAACGGCGATGGTCGCTACGGCTGGAGCGCCGGCTGGAGCGCCGCCAGACCGCAACATTTTTGGCAGTCGGGGGGAACAATTTTTAGGTACGGCGGCAGGGGCAAGTGTTGCCCAGAGCGAACACACTCCCAGCTGCTTGGCCCAGCACTGTAGAGATTCAAAGTAGCTATGTAAAACAGTTTGGAGCTCTTTGCAAGAGCGCGCAGGCGCCTTGTTTGAGATGGCTCTGCGCTTCCTGCGCAATGCTTGGCGTCCGGCGCGGCCGCCTGTCGCACGTAGTGACGGCTACTTACCAAGCGTGACAGCTTACAATTTGGCGCCCGCGGCCTATCGAAAGGTAGCGGACATCACGTTCTTGTCTCCTCGCCAGGCGCGAGACCTCGCGCTTGTCAAGCAGATGCAGATGTGGACGCAGCCCGGCTGTCTCTACGTGCTGCGGAGCTGTGGCGAGAAACTTCCGTGGGGCGTCGCAGCGATGCTCAGCCGTGAGAGCCCGGCAAAGGGCCTTCGGCTTCTTAACATTATCGGCAGGTTAGTAACTGTTTTGTGATGCCTCCTGAGCCGGGCGGGCAGGCGCAGGCTGGGCCTTCAGGGCAGCACGAGCAGGGCGGGCAGGCGCAGGCTGGGCCCTCACTCAACCGGGTACCACTCGGCGGGGATCCGGGACCCCGGCTCGTGTGCCCTCTCCCGCCATACACAAACATACACAACACTTAGAGAGGTCGTAGGAGCAGTATAGAGCCGATCCTGGCGACTTTGACCTTGCATGTAGAAGCATGTGTCCCGACGGTGGACTTTCCGCGTTCTACGACCGCGGGCCGCCTTGCAACTACTGCATAGTATGTGGCGCGGCTAGCAACGCGGGAACGAGAGGCTGGAGGGCGTGCGACGTGGAAACTTATGCCATCTGCGGGCTCTTTTCAGCCGCGGTGCTCGCTGTCCGCAAGCGGCAAGGCTTGCGATGCCCTGGGGCGATCGTGCACACCAAGTGCTACAAGCAACAGCTGCTGCCGGCGCTCAACCAGCTGCGGGAGAAGAAATCGAACACGCGATTGACCCGCAGCAGCAAGCAGAAAGCAGCGGACGCGGTGCGCAGCCCACCGGAGCGGCAAGTGACGGGCAAGCAGCAGAAGCGCGTCAAGGAGGAGGAGGAGGAGGCGTCCTTCATCGGCGGATTGAGCGCAGCCGGGCGTTGGGCAGGTGCGTGCCTCTTCCCCCGCTTCCCCGGCCCCCCGTGCTTTTCTGCGAGACCCCCCCCCCCCCCGACCGACACCAGCGCCCTGGCGGCCGAAGTGTCGTGGCTTGTGGAGCGGCTACCGGTGGCAGAGGGCGCCGAGGTGGTGGCTGGGCTGCTGGCTGTCGGCCAGCGCTCAGCAGCATCGGGCCCGTCAGCCGACTGGGTGATTGCCCTGCCTCGGGCCAAGCAGGCCGCGTACTGGGTGTATCGCCTCACGCACGGCATGCCGCCTGCCAGCCTCCCAAAGGACGGACGAGTTGCAGCATGGATTGTGGAGGCGGCCATTGACCAGGGCATCCTCGACGCCGCGCTGCTAGTGCACAAGGCCGCCGGCCATGACTTCACCAGTGCCTTCACCGTTGGACCTGACGGCAAGCCCGCCATCATCATCGACGAGCCCCACAAGCTCACAACCGCTAAGCCGCAAGGCAATGCCTGCTCGGTAATCGGCAAGCTGGCGAGCCTGGAGCAAATGGAGCAAGCAGCGGCAATTCTCAACGCAGGTTCGCCCACGGAGCGGGCGGCGGCCACCGCTGCAGCTTCTCCTGCGGCCCGAGAGGCCGCTGCCAGGGCAGCAGCGCTGCCCAACGGCAGCGCATGCATGGACCAAGGCATCCTGCTGGCGGTTGCGGAGCGGCTCACAGTCGAGTACAACAGCATGTCGGTCCCAGAGCGCACACAGCGCTTCGGCACCTTCCGCCCCTCAACCCTGCTGCCGATCTTGCGGGGAGACACCGACGCGCAGTCCGTAGCCTGCGCACAGTACTGGCTGCAGTGCGAGCCGCTGCGGCAGGCGCTGCACAGCCGTGGCTTCGTGCGTGAGGCGCGGGCAATGCGGACTCTGTCGGAGGCGTACGAGGCGTACGACATGAGCGGCCTGGATCCCCTGGAGCGCGCACTGCGCCTCGTGCGCCGCAGCATCATGCTGGTGCGCGCGACAGGCAACGCCTTCTACCCGCGAAGATCTGCCGTGGGAAGCAGAAGCCATCCCTCCGCGGCTACGCTGATGGCTTCACCACCGACAACGTGATCAGCTGGCTCAACAACACGCACGCTCGGCTCCACGTGCTGCAGCGCCTGCCGCCCAGCTGGCGCACACGGCTATGCGAGCGGTGTGTGAGCTCTGACCACAACGAGGGCTTCTTCGCCCTGCTGGCGGGGATGTGCGGCGCCAAGGCTGCGGCACGCACGCTCAAGGGCACAGAGTGCCGCATGCGCTTCCTGATGCGCGTTCGCCAGACCCCTCGCAGCGAGCTGGGCTTCAGCATGCGCAAGCGGCGCACCCGCGGCGGATACAAGCTGCATGACCTGGAGGCGGGGCAGGGCGGCGAGCCCGGGGCCTCGAAGTGGAACCTGGGGCGCAAGCTGGTCGACGCTGCGCTCAGGGTCAAGCGCCAGTACACAATCAGCAAGCAGGCGGCTGCATGTGCGCGGGGCAAGTACGCCGGGCTCCGCACTGCGGTGCACAAGACCACGCGCCTTGCTATGGCGCCAAGCTAGTGCGTGGAGCGGGGGCGTGCGGGGGTGAGGCATGTCTGGACATGTCGGCGCGCGGCTGGGGCCAAGGTCGTCGGTTTCGCGTGCCGACCAGATACCCTGGCTCCATTACGCATTAGCTGTTGAACGCGATTCTGAGGCGGTCTGGGTGGTGCGGCGTGGGCTTGGGGGGACATGCGAGGGGGGCATGCTTGGACATCTTGGGAGCAGCGCAGGTCGTTTTGGGGTCGGTTTCGCGTGCCGACCAGATACCCTGGCTCCATTACGCATTAGCTGTTGAACGCGGTTCTGAGGCGGTCTGGGTGGTGCGGCGTGGGCTTGGGGGGACATGCGAGGGGGGCATGCTTGGACATCTTGGGAGCAGCGCAGGTCGTTTGGGGTCGGTTTCGCGTGCCGACCAGATGCCTTGGCTATATTATGCATTAGCTGTCGAGTGCGCCGCGCGCGGCGCAATTCTGAGGCGGTCTGGGTCGCGGGGTTGGGCGGGTTGACCCCTTGTACGGAAACCGACGTACGGCACCTTGAGAATTCTCGGACAAGAACGGGACCATGCGGGATCGCTTCTACGCCATCGAATTGTGGGGGGTAGGTCGCGGTCCCGTTCTTGTCCGAGAATTCTCAAGGGGGTTCCCGGGGATGCAAAGAGTGGTCAGGCGGGGGTCCCGGATCCCCGCCGAGTGGTACCCGGCTGCCCTCACTGCAGCACGAGCCGGGCGGGCAGGCGCAGGCTGGACCCTCAGGGCCGCAAGAGACGGGCGGGGAGGCGCAGGCTGGGCCCTCACGGCAGCACGAGCCGGGCGGGCAGGCGCAGGCTGGGCCCTCAGGGCCGCAAGAGCCGGGCGGGGAGGCGCAGGCAGGGCCCTCACGGCAGCACGAGCCGGGCGGGCAGGCAGGAGCACTGGCTTTCGCTTTTCCACCTGGCCTGCTGGAGCGCTGCCGAGCGCCTCTGGGTCGCTGGTTCTCCGACCTGTACCTCAGCGGTGGGCAGGAGCGGCTTGCGGCATACACTGAGCACCTGTGCTCCGTAGGCGCTGAGTACGGCGTCATCAAATTCGATCACTGCCACAAGCCAGCGAAGCTGATCCGCAACTCCGACCGTCGCACCAAGGCGTGCATGGGCACGGCGTGGGTCCTAAACGGACTCTCTGAGCCCATGGCCTTCTGGCATTGAGTCATTGTTGTGCTTTACTGCGGGCTGTACGGCTGTCTTCTAAACCCTTCCCTCTCGCCCGTGACAGGTCACCTCCACGTCCATCTACGACCTGCGGGTTCCGCTGCGCGACCTGGCCCTTCGCTGCTTGCGGCTGGAGAAGGTACGTGGTTGGATACGGTTCGTGCTGTCGCTCACTCTCAGCATTGCCTCGCGCGCCCTCCCCAACCCCTCTCATGCCCCTCCCTCGCTCCTCTCGCTGCCCTTCGAGCCCTCCCCATCACACGCCCCCTCCCTCCCTCCTCTCCCTTCCCCTCAGCCCATCCTGGTGGTCTACGTCGACAATGCCAAGGAGACGTGCCGAGCCTGGCAGTACATCATCCTTCCCCGCGGCGTGCTGGTCAAGCAGGACATGTGGCATGTCATTGAGCGCTTCACGAAGGTGCTCCCCTCCCATCACCCCAGCTACGCCAGCTTTCGGCAGGCGCTAGGCCTGGCGCTGCTGCCCTTCTACCAGCCGGACCTGGAGCGCCTCAAGGGCGAGTCGGCCGACACTGTGTATCGTAAGGCGCGGAGGTTTAACCCACCTGGGTCGGGGCCGCGGATCCTGGAGCGCGTCGGCGCCCTGATCGCCAAGTACAAGGCGCTCAACGACGGCCTCATTGGGCCGGAGGTGGACAAGGTCTTTGCTGACCAGCAGGGCCTGGTGGTGTACGGCAGCTCGGGCAAGGTGGTGATGGACATGCTCTCGGGTAAGCCCTGGAGCACGTGGTAGCGGGCGGCTGCTGTGACGCCTGATGTAGATGTCACTAGCTGCTGGCCTTGCTTCCCTTGCCCTTGCCGCCGCCAGTGAAGTGACCCGTTTTCCCTTGCTGCCCTTCCTGCCCGTCGCAAACCCATTCCCAATCGAGCGCATGTACCATAGGACGGCCTCGGGCGCCTGGCGCTGTGTGCGGGGCACGAATGCCGTGGAGAACCAAAACCGCCTCAACAACCACCTCCTGCAGGGCTCTGTGAAGCCTTGCTTAGCAGACGGGCTGACGACGGACTTCGCTGGCCGCATCGCACTCGACCAAGCTGGTCGGGCTGGGCACGGACTGGGGCTTCCACGAGGGGTGTACAGCATTCCGCTGGCGCGGGAGCTCAATAAGGCCGTGCCGGAGGGGTGCGCGTTGCCCTTCCCGTCCCTAGCCCAGCGCGACTCAGAGGTCGCGGGGAAGGTGGCCGTGGAGCACTTGGGGTTTAAGCACCTCGATGAGGGCGTGCGGGCGCGGGTGCTTGCAGCCAGAGCTGCGGACTCGGAGGAGGAGGAGGAGCTGCTGACTGAGGAGGAGGAGACAGGCGACGACGGTGACACTATGCCTGACGAGGGTAAGCAAGCATCCGTGGCGGGGAGCATCCGTTGCGGGGAGGAGGGTGGTTGGAAGTTGCTTCCTTGGGACTTCTTGTTAACTCATGCCCCCTGGCCACAGGCCTGGCGCCGGAGCTTACGGACGGTGCCACAGAGGAGCAGTGGGCCGAGTTCACTGCGATTGCACCCGGTAGGCGGGACAAGCATGGGAACTGGGGAATGGGAGGGCGGGGTGCGCCGAGTGACCATCAGAAGGCTGTCCGAGCCACCAGCCACCAACCGCTTGTCGTTCTAATCCGGTGCAGTACTGGAGGAGGGTGGCGCCGGTGCCTCGGAGTCAGCTGCCGCCGCTGATGCGAAGCCCAGTGGAGGGCCCAGCACCTCAGCCCACGCTCCTCAGCCCACGCACCGCGTGCCATTCTACCGCCCAGACGACCTCAACCTCGCCATGGCCATTGAGGCCGCTGAGGCGGCTCTGGTGGCAGAGGCGGGTGGTGCGCAGGGGAGCAGCGCGACCACGGACTGGCGGATGACAGCAATCCTCGTGGCCCTCCGTCTGGTGCCCAATGGCGGGGTCTGGCCCGAGCGGCTTGCGCTAAGCTGCGAGCTCGGCAGGTGCATTCGCGACGCAAACGAGCAGCTCGTCTCAGCTACCGCTGCTGTGCTGCGCCCACAACTCCAGAGCGCTCTGGCGCTGCAGGGCTGCCTGCTGGTGCAGCAGTGGCTCAAGCACTGGCCGACTGACCGCTGGCCGCCATGCAAGCCACGGCAGCCCCCTGCCAGGCCCGCTCACCCCCGGCTCGCCTCCATCTACGATACGGCGCAGCCGGTCCAGAGCACAGCAGAGAAGGCGTTGTTGCAGCGCTGGCCTCCACGTGCCGCCACGACTACGCTGCCATGGAGCGCGCCTGGAATGACAGCTTGGTGGCAGATCCCACCCTCGCCGCGGAGGGTGTGACGGTAAAAACCGCTGAGCTGCTGCGTGCCTTCGACACCGCGCTGGCTGCGGACCTGAGGTCGCACAACACCACATACCGGCTGTTGGTGCAGCGCCTCCAGGCGCCTCGGCCTGGCGGGATGGGGTTCTCGGGAGCCGGGTCGTCAGCGCTCGGCGAAGGCGGGGGCGGGGGCGGAGGCGGGTTCACGGCAGCACCGGCGCCCGCACAGCTGCCGCCGCCGCAGCACCCCACAGCGGCGGCGGCGCCAATCTACGGCCCTGACGGGATGGGACTCCTCTCGCAAGCCGGGGCGCCAGCGCTTGGCGGAGGCGGGGGCGGAGGCGGGTTCGCGGCAGCACCGGCGCCCGCACCGCCTCTGGGAGAGCGATCAACGCAAGCGCTGCCACCTGGGACGCTGATGCCAAACCGCATGGCAGCAGCAACATTCTACGGCTCTGGGAGAGGCGGCGTAAGAGTGCCCGCGCCACGCATGCCGTGGCCTGTGACGCCACCGCCTCCGCAGCACCCCACTGCGGCGGCGGCGCCAACCTGCGGCCCTGACGGGATGGGGCTCCTCTCGCAAGCCGGGGCGCCAGCGCTTGGCGGAGGCGGGGGCGGAGGCGGGTTCGCGGCAGCACCGGCGCCCGCACAGCTGCCGCCGCAGCACCCCACTCCGGCTGCGGCGCCAAGCGACGGGCCTGACGGGTTGGGGATCCTCTCGCAAGCCGGGGCGCCAGCGCTTGGTGGAGGCGGGGGCGGGGGCGGAGGCGGGTTCGTGGCAGCACCGGCGCCCGTGGCAGGCGGGCGGGTCCGAAAGAACAAGAAGCAGATGGCTGCGCCGCCACCACCACAGGGTGGCGTCAAGAAGGTGGCGGCGAAGCCAGGACCCAAGGGGAAAACAGGGAAGAAGCACTGCAAAGAGTGCAGGAAGCGGGGATACCCAGACGATCACCACCACAAGCATCTGTGCTTCTCCCGCTGCCCGTCGCCGCTGTGCAGGGACGGGGATGCTAAGATCGTGCTGCGGCGTGGCGATGGGCAGGGTGACTTGTCACGCGGTGACCAGTGCCCCAAGTGCGGGTGCTTCTGGCGCCGGGTTGGCACGGAGATAAAGAGAGCGTAGACTCTAGATTGGCTGGCCAGTAGATGGGTTGGAAGACAATGTAAGCAACGACAGGAGTGCGTGTGCCTCGCGTGTCCCCCGCACGGCAGTAGATGCTGAGACGGCATCATGACATCACGGTACCATGGCCCCTTCCCGCCCGCATCTGCTTGCAAACCCCGCACCACTTGCAGTCGCTGCCACATGCGAGGACACAACACTGATGCGGGGGACCGGCTCAGCAGGCGGCCACGGCAGATGTGACGGCGGGATCGGGCTTGCACGACCGAACCCGCAGCCCCGAGCCCCCGACCCGCTGCAGACTGCACACAGCCGCATGCACACCCCGTCTAGGCTCCGACCAGCAACCATCGGCCTGCAGCCCAATAATTGCATGCCGCACGAGTCGTACGACCTGTACGTCAGGCATCCGGTCCTTGGGAAGCTGAGGGGGCGGGGACATGTCGGGCGGGAGTCGGGTAAACACATCCCTACGGGCCTGGCTCGAGGCCGGCCCCCCCGCCTAAGCTCCGACCAGCAACCCTCGGCCTGCAGCCCAATAATTGCATGCCGTACGAGTCGTACGACCTGTACGGCAGGCATCCGGTCCTTGGGAGGCTGAGGGGGCGGGGAATTGACAGGCGGGAGTCCGACGCGGACATGCTCACATGCCCGGCTCGAGGCCGCCCCCTCCCGCCTAAGCTCCGACCAGCAACCCTCGGCCTGCAGCCCAATAATTGCATGCCGTACGAGTCGTACGACTTTTACGGCAGGCCTGCTGTCCTTGGGAGGCTGAGGGGGCGGGGAATTGACAGGCGGGAGTCCGACGTGCTCACATGCCCGGCTCGGGACCGCCACCGCCGTCCCTGCCACCCAGCCACGGCCGCTTGCACCCAGACCGTGCTCCGACCAGCACCCTCGGCCTGCAGCCCAATAATTGCATGCCGTACGAGTCGTACGACTGTACGGCAGGCATCCGGTCCTTGGGAGGCTGAGGGGGCGGGGAATTGACAGGCGGGAGTCCGACGCGAATGCTCACATGCCCGGCTCGGGACCGCCACCGCCGTCCCTGCCACCCAGCCACGGCCGCTTGCACCCAGACCGTGCTCCGACCAGCACCCTCGGCCTGCAGCCCAATAATTGCATGCCGCACGAGTCGTACGACCTGTACGGCAGGCATCCGGTCCTTGGGAAGCTGAGGGGGCGGGGACATGTCGGGCGGGAGTCGGGGGAGTCGGGTGCACACATCCCCACGCGCCCGGCTCGCGACCGCACCCCAACACGACCGCAAGCACCCGGAGCTAGGTCAGCCCAAGTATCGCATTAGTTACCTCACGCACCAAGCCCTGTTCTCTGCCCTGTTCTCGGCCCCTGTTCTCTTGGTCAAGGTTGGGCCCTTCGTCAGATATTCTTGTTGAACGCCTATCGCCAGCGTGCACCAGTGCAACGTTGTGATTGTAACTTGGATCGAGCCAGGCCTGGATCGAGAATAGGGTCCAGAGGGCCTCCGCTGGGAAATTGTAGTGAAATTTGCTTGTTTTCCGGCGCCAAATCGCCAAAATCGCGCGGCCTTCGGCCGCGACGAGCTTTGGAGATACCCGTAGAGTCAAAAAGTAGCCTGCCCCAGCACAGAGCCCGGATTCCGGGTGCTGAGCCGGCTCCATAGCGACCACCGCCGTTTCGCCTCAGCTTACCCGCACAATGCTTCAGAGCAACAGCCTCATTAAAATAGTGCGCTTAGGAGCAGCACAGAATCAGCGGGCACGTGAGTTTGGGGTGTCGCGAGCACGGAGCCCGGTGCACGCCTCCGCCCTCAAATGGCTGTGCACCCCCAGCTTGTCCGCCCTTGATAGCGGCGACAAGCACGCCCTGCACGGACCACACCGCTTGGTGTCGTCAAATACAGACGGACAAGCTGCTGCCTCTGCTCCTCCAAGCTGCGTGGGGGAGCCCGCTCAACCGCTCACGCTGCATGCAGGCAAGGCCCAGTGACACAGGGCAGACACTTGAGCCCGTGATGAGCCGGGCGTGCGACCAGAGCCAGCCGTGGGAACAGAGCACGAGCCTCCTCACAGGGCCGCGGCCGCGGCACCCCTGCCTACCTGCGTGTGCCCGGACCCGGTTGCACATTGCCCGGTTGCTAACCCATGCGTGTGGCTGGCCCCGCCACGGCCACAGCCGCGTCCAACGAGTGCCTCCCGCCGCTGCGCTCCGGACCCCGCGCAGCTGCGCGTGCACCTGCCTCTCGAGATGCAACCACCAGGACCAGACCCCCCATGAAAGCTTGCTGCCGTGGCACAAGGCCGGGTGGGGGCGTTGGCGGCGGCGCAATGCTTTGGAGACGGACCTCGTCGGACCCCCAAGAAGCTCGGGCTCTTGCCAGACCTTATGCACCTCCTCGCCAAGGGATGACAACACCCTCCAGACTGCTGCTTGCTGTGCGACCCGCGCGCGGCTGCACCCGCGAGATGCGTCGATCAAGGCGCAGCTTGGCGAGCGCGAGCGCCAATGTCGAGCTGCAGAGGAGTAGCCGGGCGACTCAGCTATCATGGGCAGCAGTCGACCAGACATCGCGTGTATGTCGTGCGATGGCGCGAAGCCCTTCTTTTGTGAGGCGTCACAGCGAGCGTTCTGCTCGAGCCTATTATGTTCGACGCAAAGCCA
>JAEHOE010000401.1:0-23776 GCA_016858145.1 Edaphochlamys debaryana | reverse complement strand
GGGGGGGGGATTGAAGTGGGGAGGATCGAGGAGTGAGGATTGAACCCGCGGCGTCAGGACCATGCACCCTCCGCTTGATCCGGCTGGAGCCGGGGGGCTGAGCGGGGGCGGGGTTCGCCCACCGCGGGCTGCACGACGGCGATGTGGCGCGCAGACCGGCAATTTAACTAGCGCGACTGCCTATCCTCGTGTTATAGGTGATCCCTCTACTTGCACTTTCAGGCTGTCTCGCGCGTCGGCAGCTTGCCAAGATGCGCCGACCTCGCTCTGTCCGCGTTTCGCGTTTCATTGCAGTGCGTGCCCTACTTGATGCTTTACCGTGGCGTGAGCGTCGTAAGCCTCAACCAGAGCGCTCGCTTCAATGCTTGCAAAAGAAGAAGGGTCTTCGCGCCGTCCCAACGACGAACAATGGACTCCTCGTCGCCAGTGCATAGGGTAGCTGCAGCATCTGTCTACGCCCTGCAGCTTGACAGTGGCGCTCGCGCTCGCCAAGCCTGCATCCATTGGCGCCCTCGCCGACCTGCGACCGGAGAGCACCGCGCGGCTGCAGCAGCAGCAGCCTGGAGGTCTGTCAGTGCCTGGCGAGGGCTGCACAACCGCGCCAATTCAGCGCTCTGGGGTCTGGCGAGGTCCGGGCGTTGTGGGCACAGCCACCCCAAGCCGCCCCTGGCCTTGAGCCTTGCGCTTTCCCGGGTGTGTGTCGCGGCAGCAAGCCTTCACGAGGGGCCTGGTCCGCGTGCTTCCGCCTCGAGAGGCAGGGGCACGGGCAGCTGCGTGGGGTCCGGAGCACGGCGGCGGGAGGCATCACGCTGCAGACGGCCGTGGCCGTGGCGGGGCAACACGTGGGGGCGCCGTGGCCTCGTGAGGAGGGCTCGTGCTCTGGGCCCCGCCCGGCTCTGGTCCTACGCCCGGCTCAAGGACTTGAGTGTCAGCCCTTCTGCGCCCAGCCGCAGCAGTCCCTGGGCCTTGCCTGCATGCGGCGTGGGCGGTGGAGCGGGCTTCCCAAGCAGGGTTTGGGATCAGAGGCAGCTTGGCCGTATGGCCTTGACGGGACCAAGGCGGCCGGGTCCATGCAGGGCGGGCTTGGCGCTGCCTTCAAGAGCGGGACAGCTGGTGGTGCACAGCGTCTGGATGGGGGCGCAGGGGGCTTGCCTGCAAAGGGAGAACACACACTGCTCGCAGGGGACTGGAACGGAGTGGCCACGAATGTGAGCGCAACGGAGAGACATCCGTGGACGACAAAGCCCACCGACACTTCCTCTCGCAAGGCCCTGTGACCCCCATCGTGGCCCCCCCACACTGCGACGCGCCTCGCACCGCTGCGGGGCGGCCACCCACCTTTGCACCGCTGCATGCGCACCCGCCCGTGCGGAGCCGCATCGACGACGCCCTCGCCAGCAGCTTCACCAGCCAGGCGCTGAGCAGGCCTGTGGGCGGCGAGGAGGGCGTGAGCGAAAGCGTCATTACCGGAACCGACTGGCCCGAGCTGCAAACCTGCCCTGACCACCGACCCCTCCTGACCCGCATGCCTCTCGCCCGCCTCTCCGTCCTCCCCGCCCCCTCGCCCCCAAGGCCCGAGGCCGACCCTTGGGCCTGCGTGCGAAGCCCATCTCCAAGGCCGCCAAGGCCCAAGCACGTACCGCAATCGAGGCGGAGCTGTCCAGCGCCATCGCCGCCCTTGGCCGCCCCCTCGCCGCCGCACGAGAGGCCGTGGCAGGGAAGCCTGGCCGCACTTGAAGACGCCACCACCCGCGCAGAAGCGCAAGCCGTGCTGGGGGCCCTGCGGAGGCATGAGGCGATCGAGCCAGTCAGCATCGAACAAACTGCCGCCGCCCTGCTTGAGATACTGCAAGATGCCCGCAAGATCCTCATCTCGAAATGCGAATCAGCCCCGCCACCAGGCAACAGCGCTTCCCGACAAGAACAGAACATCGAACCCTCCACAAGCTAAGCAAACGGTTGGCGCTCCTGAAGCAGGCCTTATCCAACCTCCCGCCCCCCCCAGCTGGCCAGCCCCCGCCCGAGCACCCTCGCACCCCGCCCCCATCCCCCCCGCGACCCGGCCCCCCTCCTGACCCGCCCTCCGCCCCTGGCAGCCCCGCCCCCCCTGCAGCATGAGATGGACGTCGACACCCCCCCTGACAGCCCCCGCGCGCCGCCCGCCCCAGCACCCGACCCACCAGCCGCAGACCTTGACCCCGCAGCCGACGCCCGAGCAGTGCAGAAGCCATCCGCGCCGAGATCGCGGAAAGGAAGCGAGAGATTCGGAGAGCCGTTCAGGAGCTGCGACGGCGAGAGGGCAGGGAAGGGGCACGCGGGTTTCAGCGGCTTGTCGCAGTCTGCCCCAAGAAGGCCCATAAGATTATCTTCAACCCTCCCAGTGACCAACCCCGGGGCCTACCCGCCGTCACGCACCCGCGTGACGGAAGCCTGTGCACGGACGCGGAGAGCATCCTCGACGCGTGCCACTACAAGTGGAGCGCCGAATGCCGGCCAGTTGGGGGGCGAGAGGACTGGACGGTACGACGCCCCCATCGACCTTCCCCGGCGATGCCCTCACCAACCCAACCGCCCCAGACGCCATGCCGCGTGTTGCAGGGTGCGATCACCCCTTTAGCCAGCCCCAGGGCGCCCCCACCTCCCTCCTGCCCGCTGTGGCCTGCCCCGTCACGTACCGGCAATGCCTAGACCACCTGGCCCGCAACAAAGCCCCAGGCCCAGACGGCATCCCCACGAGCTGCTCCAATGCCTGCCACCCAACCTCCAGGAGGCTATTCATGCCCTCATGCTCGCCATGTGGGTCAAGGGGGAAGTGCCCGAGACCTGGACCCGCTCCGATACCGTGCTGCTGCACAAGAAGGGCGACCCCCGGGACCTAGCCAACAAACGACCGATAGCCCTCTGCACGACCCTCTACAAGCTCTACACGCGCTGATCACCGTGTGCATGGTTGAGTTTAGCGAGGACCACGGGATTTGGAGGCCGACACAAGAAGGCTTCCGCCAACACCGCAGCACTGGGAGGCAGCTGCTAGCCTGGATCCACAACTTTGAAGATGCAGGGCTGACGGGGAAGGACATCTATGCGCTGTACGTGGATTTCTCAAGCGCCTTCAACACAATCGACCAAGATAGGCTGCTCCAGATCATGATCCGGCTGGGCTACCCAGAAGATCTAGTGATTGCGGTGCGCAGCCTGTACGACAATGCCTGCACACGCATCCGCACCGAATATGGCCGTACGGCAGATATCCACGTGCAAAGAGGCACGGTCCAGGGTGACACGCTCTCCCCTGTCCTCTTTATCACGTTCCTTGAGCCACTGCTGCGCTGGCTGCACCGCGGAGGCCGAGGCTACCGGTACGGATGCCTCAACGCCACCGAAAAACCAGCAACACAATGCCTCCTGCCTCGGGTTTGCAGATGATTTGGCCCTGGCCACTGGTAACCGCGCAGACCTCAAGATCCAAATTGCAAAGCTCGAGCAGTACAGCGCATGGGGAGGACTCAAGATCAACGTGGGCAAGTGCCAGCTGCAAGCCGCGCTCCACGGCCAGGCCAAAATCAACCCCGAGCTACGGGCAGGGCCCAGCAGCGCACGATACCAAGGGTGCTAGAGCAACAACTCTGCGACCGCAAAAACGCCATATGCATCGGGGGGAAGCCGGTGCCGCACAAAAAACCCAGAAGGCGGAGAGGCGTACAAGTACCTAGGGGTGTGGATAACCCCCACCCTCAACTGGAAGACGCAGGTCCAACACATGTCCGCCAAACTGAAGGAGCAGGGGGCGCTCCTCACACAGTCCGCCGCCTCGCCTGACCAAAAGATCCGCATCCTGAAAAGCTGCCTCCAGAGCAAGGTGGCCTACACCCTGACGTCGATGGCGTACAGCCCTGCCGACCTCGCCTGCCTCGATCGCCAACTAGCCGGGATTGCCAGGCGCTGCTACGGTATCAAGGGCAGCTTTCCCACGCGCGCCCTACTGGCCCCCGAGAGCCTCCTGGGCCTAGGTGTCGGGTCCTTAAGAGAGCTTGCTACCAAGCGCATAGGCAAAAGCCTGACCATGGCCCTGAACGACGAGGGGAGGCTGGGAGTCATCACACGGGCCCTGCTCGAACTGCAAGCCAAGACCGCTGGAGAGCTCCCAGTGCACACGCTCCGGCGGGACGCAACCTACTACACAACCCTGAAGATGGTGAGCTTCCTCAATGAGAATAACGCAACGGTAACCTACAACGGCAATGACTACACTACGGCGGCCAACAGTCTAACCAGACTGTGGGCCCCGGCTGCGGGCGACGGCTCCCCCGGCAGCGCGACCACCCTCCGCCCCCTCTTCCGCATCATTGCACCTCTGATCGACCTGGGGGCCGACCTGCACGCCCTGGTCGACCAAAGAGGCAAGGACCACCTCATCCCTACCGACCAGCTAAAAAGGCTGTACGGCCGGAAGGTGAAGCGCCACCACCTTCTTGCCCTCAACCGCCTAGCGCCTACCTCACGGGGCTGAAGGCACAAAGCCGGCAGGCTGGTTACCCCCTCCCAGGTGACCACCACCCAAGCCCTCCCCCGAGCCATTCGCCGAATCCCAACGGACAACCCATCTTCACTAGCCTCCTGCACGACACCGGGCACGCCCGCGCCCTACCCGTCGCCACGCTGTGGACCGGTTCCTCGTCCCCCGCCAGCCCCCTCCCCCGCCCGCCGAGGAGAACGGCCATGAGGCTGCGCCCGCCGACACCCCGCCCGCCAGTCCCCGGAGCCCAGGCACCCAAGACCCGGACCGCGCTGAGCACGAAAGGCGAAGCCGCGATGGATGAGGCCCCTGGCCACACCCAGCCTGGCACCGCCGCACCGGATGGAGACGCGGAGATGGGGGAGGCTGACGAGGGCGGGCCGCCCGTGGGCGACGATATGGTGCTAAGCGACGAGGAGGGAGAGCCGGTGGAGGATGACATGGGAGCACGGTGACGCGATGTCAAGCGACGAGGAAGGCGAAACAGTCGCAAGATGACATGGAGCGCGAGCCCAGCGGAGACGGGGAGGAGCACGGTGGGATTGAAGGGCCGGACGGCATGGAGGCCGACGACGGAGCCGACAGGGAGCCCACACCAACCGGCTGACCAACCAGGGCCTGCCGCCCCCACCACGCAGGCAGGGGGAGCAGCGCCAGCGCGAAGAGCCGAAGACCAACCACCCGCACGCCGCACCAAGCTCACCAGGAAGCAAAGGGAGGAGGACCAGCGCCGCAGGGCCGCACAGACCCGTGACCTCAGCCAACCTCCGTCCCCATTCCCCCGCGACGTACGACACAGGCCCAAGCCGTACTGGGACATCCGCCTATACAGAAGAGCTTCTCCAGCGCAAGTTGTGCTGGGTTGGACGCGTGGGCAACGGCTGGGCCCCGCCCCGAAGGGGCCCCGCGCAACGCAACGAGAAGGCGCGGCTGAAGGCGGAATGGCTGCGCACCTACCTTACGACCGGGGTGGAGGGCTGCTCGATTCCATGCGTTGCCCAGGGTCACGCCAAGACAGCCACCAAGACGATGGGCTATATGTTCGACAGCCAAGACCGTGTAGTCGAACTCGTAGCCGCCGTGACAAAGAGGCAGAAGGGACAGCCCGTACGATATTACCGGGTGCGCTGGGCCCCAACCACCGTCACACGAGGCGCCCTCCCGCTCTACGCGACCATGGGCTACCCTCCCCGCCCATTGTGAAGAATGCACGACCCACCCCGAGGCCCGTACCTGGTCACGGTCTGAGTGGCAGGAAACGGAGGAAGCCGAGTCCAGCCTCCGAACCCACGCCAACTGGGCCGAGCTCCTGGCGGCCTTCCGCACCAAGCAGGCCGAGCCGGCGGCCCCACCGGCCCCCGCACGGGCCGCGGACGCGGCCCTCACCGACCGGCAACGGCAAGGAATCTGGGAGAGGACCGAGGGGAAGACCCAGCGGGCGTCAAAAGGACGATCCGAGCGCATGTGGAGATTGACGCTAACCCCCGTAATCCTGACGCAGACATTGCCCCTCCTAACTGGTACCACATCCAGGTCGGAAGGCGGAATCGGCATATCCCAACAGACCCAACAAGCGGCACCCCCAGACACCTCGGCCTGGCCTTCGTCTATGCCCCCAACGGATTGCCAGCTGGGCTGCCTGACCGCCCAGACGCTCGCCGCCCTACGGGCCCGGTGGGAAGCCGCTCGCTCAACCCACCCTGTACGGCACGCCAAGCTCTCCAACGGGAGGGGCTTTGAAGAGAGCGTCGCCCGCCTTCTCCTGCGGTACAGGGAGGGAGCGGGACATAAGGACCACCCCATCAAACCAGCATACGAACGGCGACTCCCCCCACAGCTCTTGGCCCGGCTGCAGCACGCACTGGCTAGCGACCATGCAGGCCCCCCTCCCGTGGCTGAGCGATACGCCTCCCCCCTCAACGTGTGCGACAGCACGCAGATCTACTTCTCGCCGTACGCCGAAGACGCCCCTGTTTGGGGCCACCCACGATGCCTATGCCCACCCAGCCGCAGGGCTCGCAGTTGCCCACCCCGAGCCCCACCCCCAGGCGGAGCTCAACGCAATCCAATGGGCACTAGCCTGGGCTGACGAGTACGGTGATAGTCCCGAGCCCACCGCCCACCCTACTAGCCTTCAGCACCAATGGTGAAAGGCCCTACGCCACCCTCCTCTCCCACCCGAGGGCTGTGCTTCCTGGGTACGACCGACGCATGGGGGCTGCTCGACCCGCTCCCCGACCGTAACGAGCGACCCAAAACGGCACAACGCCCAATCACATGGGTACTGGTGGGAAACGCAACAGGCCTCGCCTGCACCCCGGATGTGAGGGCGATCCTGCAGAGCACGCTGGCTACCCCCAACCACCCGCCGACCAGGACGCAACCCTGGCAGGCGCCGCAGTGGATGCGAGATACGATTCGAGCCGCCCAGAGCCCAGCCCCCCCATTCGCCGTGAACCGCAAGGGTAAGGGCAGGGCGTGGCGCCTGGCCGCGCCCGACGGAGAGCCCCCCCTCATGCGCACGCGGGTCCCGAGTGGTCCGAGACTACGGAGGCAGAGACACAAACACAGTACCCGACCGACCTCCCCCTCCGCCACGACGCCCGAGCCGGGATATACACTGACGGCAAGCAACGCACCGTAGAGCGCGGCCCAGGGCTTGGAGCCGCGGCTGTCGATGCCTCCACCGAGGAGCCCACGATTCTTCGCATAGACGTCAACCCCGGCGTCCCAGGGCCTCCACACCATCACCAGAGCCGAGCTGTCAGCTATAAACCAAGCGCTCCGTATGCGCGAGGGCACCGAGCGTGAAGAGCGTCCACTCGCGATTTAC
This sequence comes from Edaphochlamys debaryana, assembly GCA_016858145.1. NCBI lineage: Eukaryota > Viridiplantae > Chlorophyta > Chlorophyceae > Chlamydomonadales > Edaphochlamys > Edaphochlamys debaryana. The sequence continues at coordinate 16,427 of JAEHOE010000401.1, read as the reverse complement.
ACGGACAGCCAAGCGTCACTGCACCTTATTAGGCGTATGATCAACCTGCCTAAGTCGCTAGGCCTAAGCAAGCACAGAGGCCTCCTGGTAGACATAGTCGAGCGACTTCACTATCGTGCGGTCCGGGGCCTCACTACGCAGCTACTAAAGGTGCCTGCGCACTGCGGAATCGAGTACAATGAGGTCGCCGATCGCGAAGCCGTGGCCGTGGCCCAGGGCACCGCGATGCCCGATGTCGAAGAAACTGCGGACAACGAACCCCGATCCCGCGGTTTCTGGCTCCGTGCCACGCTGGACCCCAAGCGGCCAGGCGAGCCGACCCCCGGCAACTTTGTTAGCGACCTGAACCGTGGCATCGACTCACTGCTCACCCCCGAAACGCGATGCGGCTACACGAACAACACAAAGTACACACAACTCGTCGCCGAGACCCTACCCCTCATCGACATAGCCGCCTCCAGCTACACCCTGGCCAAGAAAGGTGGGCGGCGAAGGCCCATCACTATCCGCCGACTGCTATACGCTCTGTACGGGCAGGTCTGGAACGCCACCACTGCAGGCAAGTGCGGCCGCACCCTCTCCGGTGGCCGCTGCAGGCCCCTTGGCCCCGGCGAAACCGCCCCCTGCCCGCTCTGCGGGCACCCAGACTCCGGACCACACATCTCCACACATCTACGGCGGGTGCCACGACCAGGAGATGCGGTGCCTGTACATCAAGCGCCACAATAAGGCCGTACAGCTGATTGCTAAGGCCTTGGCGTACGGCCAGCAGGGCAACGGCTTCATGGTCATGGACGCCACCTCCGCCGCCGATGCGCCCAGCTACGCCCCTGAGAACCGCCCACCTGCGTGGATGTTCGCGCCAGGGCAAGTCAGCGAGGCCGAAAGGGACCGACTACGCCCCGACATCCTGTTCGTACCCACGCTCCACCGAGGGGCACCACCCCCAACCACCTCTGAGGGGCGCCGCAAGCACAAAGTTTACATCATTGAAGTGGGCTGCACCTCCGACCTGAACCACGCAGCCAAACTTACCGAGAAAACCGAGCAGCACCGTCACCTGGCGCAGCTCTTGACCGCCGCAGGCTGGCAAGTCGTGTACGACCGGTCAACGGTTGTGACCTTGGGTTTCGCGGGCACGCTGTGCCGAGAGGCACGCGGCCTCCTACAAAGCCTCGGGGCCCTGCGAGCCGGGCAAGTCTGCACGCAGCTCCACCAGGTCGCGGTGGAATACATGGACTACATCTCAACAATGCGGAGGCGGCGCGAGAAACACCCGGCTCGAGGGGGTGTGGGCTAGCCCGCACCCACCACCCCCGCCTCGGCGGGTGGTGGTGGGTGTGGAGGGGCTTGCCCCTTACACACACTCGCCCCCTTAATACACGCCCCCCCTGTCGGGGGCGTCCCATTATTATTATTATTATGGGCTTGCCTGCAGCTGGAGACGGGGGGTGGCAGCAAGGCCGAGTGAGGGACGAGGTACACGGCACCTTGCGCAGGGTACCGATGCGCCAAGGCATGCGGCGGAGGTTGTGGCCAGCAGGGAGGACTCTCAGCAGAGGGAGCTGGCGTCGCTGCCGGAGTGTGGGCTCGCTCCCAAGCCTCCGCGCGTGAGCTCGTCCTCAGGCAGCCCGGAGCCCGCTACTGCGGGGTCTTGTCGCTGTGGCTTGGGGGCGCTGCGTCGTTTCAGCTTCGTCTTGTGCACGGTGTCTCTAGACGCCTCCTTGCTGCCGGACCGTTGCTTGTGGCGCTGTCTGGGATGGCCGAGGCTGCCTGCGGGGGCGACGCGGTGGGCGTGCGTGTGCACTACGGGGCCGCCAGTGTCTGCTGGCTGGCCTGGCGCCCAGGACCATCAAGGCGGTGGGGGGGGGAGGCGAGGACACGCATGTCTGTGGGCTGCTCCCACGTGTCTGCTGTCTTGACAGGCGGGCCGAGGCTACATCGGGGGCAGGCTGCAGGGGCGCGGGCGGGATTGTGTGTTGCGTTGCGGGGCCGCTTGTCGACCACGTGTGTGCCGGGCCCGCCTTGCCTTTTTGCCCGTCGGCGTGCGGGGGCCCGGCCCCCTCCATTGAGCGTCGCTCCTGCGGGGGCCCTGCTTCGTGGATCGTGCGCGGGCGTACATGGGGAGGGCACTTGATCCGGCTGGAGCCGGGGGGCTGAGCGGGGGCGGGGTTCGCCCACCGGGGGGCTGCACGACGGCGATGTTGCTGCGCAGACCGGCGCTTTCACTAGCGCGACTGCCTATCCTCGTGTTATAGGTGATCCCTCTACTTGCACTTTCAGGCTGTCTCGCGCGTCGGCAGCTTGCCAAGATGCGCGACCTCGCTCTGTCCGCGTTTCGCGTTTCATTGCAGTGCGTGCCCTACTTGATGCTTTACCGTGGCGTGAGCGTCGTAAGCCTCAACCAGAGCGCTCGCTTCAATGGCTTGCAAAAGAAGAAGGGTCTTCGCGCCGTCCCAACGACGAACACTGGACTCCTCGTCAGCCAGTGCATATGGTAGCTGTAGCATCTTTCTACGCCTCTGCAGCTTGACAGTGGCGCTCGCGCTCGCCAAGCCTGCATCCATTGGCGCCCTCGCCGACCTGCGACCGAAGCACCGCGCGGCTGCAGCCAGCAGCAGCCTGGAGGTCTGTCAGTGCCTGGCGAGGGCTGCACAACCGCGCCAATGCAGCGCTCTGGGGTCCGGCGAGGTCCGGGCGTGTGGGGCACAGCCACCCCAAGCCGCCCCCTGGCCTTGAGCCTTGCGCTTTCCCGGGTGGTGTGTCGCGGCAGCAAGCCTTCACGAGGGGCCTGGTCCGCGTGCTTCCGCCTCGAGAGGCAGGGGCACGGGCAGCTGCGTGGGGTCCGGAGCTCGGCGGCGGGAGGCATCACACTGCAGACGGCCGTGGCCGTGGCGGGGCCACACGTGGGGGCGCCGCGGCCTCGTGAGGAGGCTCGTGCTCTGGGCCCCGCCCGGATCTGGTCCTACGCCCGGCTCAAGGACTTGAGTGTCAGCCCTTCTGCGCCCAGCCGCAGCAGTCCCTGGGCCTTGCCTGCATGCGGCGTGGGCGGTGGAGCGGGCTTCCCAAGCAGGGTTGGGAAGATCAGAGGCAGCTTGGCCGTGTGGCTTTGACGAGACCAAGCGGCCAGATCCATGCAGGGCGGGCTTGGCGCTGCCTTCAAGAGCGGACAGCTGGTGGTGCACAGCCTCTGGATGGGGGCGCAGGGGGCTTGCCTGCAGCTGGAGACGTGGGGTGGAAGCAAGGCCGAGTGAGGGACGAGGTACACGGCACCTTGCGCAGGGTTCCGATGCGCCAAGGCATGCGGCGGAGGTGTGGCCAGCAGGGAGGACTCTCAGCAGAGGGAGCTGGCGTCGCTGCCGGAGTGTGGGCTCGCTCCCAAGCCTCCGCGCGTGAGCTCGTCCTCAGGCAGCCCGGAGCCCGCTACTGCGGGGTCTTGTCGCTGTGGCTTGGGGGCGCTGCGTCGTTTCAGCTTCGTCTTGTGCACGGTGTCTCTAGACGCCTCCTTGCTGCCGGACCGTTGCTTGTGGCGCTGTCTGGGATGGCCGAGGCTGCCTGCGGGGGCGACGCGGTGGGCGTGCGTGTGCACTACGGGGCCGCCAGTGTCTGCTGGCTGGCCTGGCGCCCAGGACCATCAAGGCGGTGGGGGGGGGAGGCGAGGACACGCATGTCTGTGGGCTGCTCCCACGTGTCTGCTGTCTTGACAGGCGGGCCGAGGCTACATCGGGGGCAGGCTGCAGGGGCGCGGGCGGGATTGTCTGTTGCGTTGCGGGGCCGCTTGTCGACCACGTGTGTGCCGGGCCCGCCTTGCCTTTTTGCCCGTCGGCGTGCGGGGGCCCGGCCCCCTCCATTGAGCGTCGCTCCTGCGGGGGCCCTGCTTCGTGGATCGTGCGCGGGCGTACATGGGGAGGGCACTTGATCCGGCTGGAGCCGGGGGGCTGAGCGCGGGCGGGGTTCGCCCACCGCGGGGCTGCACGACGGCGATGTTGTGCTGCGCAGACCGGCGCTTTCACTAGCGCGACTGCCTATCCTCGTGTTATAGGTGATCCCTCTACATGCACTTTCAGGCTGTCTCGCGCGTCGGCAGCTTGCCAAGATGCGCGAGATGCGCGACCTCGCTCTGTCCGCGTTTCGCGTTTCATTGCAGTGCGTGCCCTACTTGATGCTTTACCGTGGCGTGAGCGTCGTAAGCCTCAACCAGAGCGCTCGCTTCAATGGCTTGCAAAAGAAGAAGGGTCTTCGCGCCGTCCCAACGACGAACACTGGACTCCTCGTCAGCCAGTGCATATGGTAGCTGCAGCATCTGTCTACGCCTCTGCAGCTTGACAGTGGCGCTCGCGCTCGCCAAGCCTGCATCCATTGGCGCCCTCGCCGACCTGCGACCGAGCACCGCGCGGGCTGCAGCCAGCAGCAGCCTGGAGGTCTGTCAGTGCCTGGCGAGGGCTGCACAACCGCGCCAATGCAGCGCTCTGGGGTCCGGCGAGGTCCGGGCGTGTGGGGCACAGCCACCCCAAGCCGCCCCCTGGCCTTGAGCCTTGCGCTTTCCCGGTGGTGTGTCGCGGCAGCAAGCCTTCACGAGGGGCCTGGTCCGCGTGCTTCCGCCTCGAGAGGCAGGGGCACGGGCAGCTGCGTGGGGTCCGGAGCTCGGCGGCGGGAGGCATCACAGCTGCAGACGGCCGTGGCCGTGGCGGGGCCACACGTGGGGGCGCCGCGGCCTCGTGAGGAGGCTCGTGCTCTGGGCCCCGCCCGGATCTGGTCCTACGCCCGGCTCAAGGACTTGAGTGTCAGCCCTTCTGCGCCCAGCCGCAGCAGTCCCTGGGCCTTGCCTGCATGCGGCGTGGGCGGTGGAGCGGGCTTCCCAAGCAGGGTTGGAAGATCAGAGGCAGCTTGGCCGTGTGGCTTTGACGAGACCAAGCGGCCAGATCCATGCAGGGCGGGCTTGGCGCTGCCTTCAAGAGCGGACAAGCTGGTGGTGCACAGCCTCTGGATGGGGGCGCAGGGGGCTTGCCTGCAGCTGGAGACGTGGGGTGGCAGCAAGGCCGAGTGAGGGACGAGGTACACGGCACCTTGCGCAGGGTTCCGATGCGCCAAGGCATGCGGCGGAGGTGTGGCCAGCAGGGAGGACTCTCAGCAGAGGGAGCTGGCGTCGCTGCCGGAGTGTGGGCTCGCTCCCAAGCCTCCGCGCGTGAGCTCGTCCTCAGGCAGCCCGGAGCCCGCTACTGCGGGGTCTTGTCGCTGTGGCTTGGGGGCGCTGCGTCGTTTCAGCTTCGTCTTGTGCACGGTGTCTCTAGACGCCTCCTTGCTGCCGGACCGTTGCTTGTGGCGCTGTCTGGGATGGCCGAGGCTGCCTGCGGGGGCGACGCGGTGGGCGTGCGTGTGCACTACGGGGCCGCCAGTGTCTGCTGGCTGGCCTGGCGCCCAGGACCATCAAGGCGGTGGGGGGGGGAGGCGAGGACACGCATGTCTGTGGGCTGCTCCCACGTGTCTGCTGTCTTGACAGGCGGGCCGAGGCTACATCGGGGGCAGGCTGCAGGGGCGCGGGCGGGATTGTCTGTTGCGTTGCGGGGCCGCTTGTCGACCACGTGTGTGCCGGGCCCGCCTTGCCTTTTTGCCCGTCGGCGTGCGGGGGCCCGGCCCCCTCCATTGAGCGTCGCTCCTGCGGGGCCCTGCTTCGTGGATCGTGCGCGGGCGTACATGGGGAGGGCACTTGATCCGGCTGGAGCCGGGGGGCTGAGCGGGGGCGGGGTTCGCCCACCGCGGGGCTGCACGACGGCGATGTTGCTGCGCAGACCGGCGCTTTCACTAGCGCGACTGCCTATCCTCGTGTTATAGGTGATCCCTCTACTTGCACTTTCAGGCTGTCTCGCGCGTCGGCAGCTTGCCAAGATGCGCGACCCTCGCTCTGTCCGCGTTTCGCGTTTCATTGCAGTGCGTGCCCTACTTGATGCTTTACCGTGGCGTGAGCGTCGTAAGCCTCAACCAGAGCGCTCGCTTCAATGGCTTGCAAAAGAAGAAGGGTCTTCGCGCCGTCCCAACGACGAACACTGGACTCCTCGTCAGCCAGTGCATATGGTAGCTGCAGCATCTGTCTACGCCTCTGCAGCTTGACAGTGGCGCTCGCGCTCGCCAAGCCTGCATCCAATTGGCGCCCTCGCCGACCTGCGACCGGAGCACCGCGCGGCTGCAGCCAGCAGCAGCCTGGAGGTCTGTCAGTGCCTGGCGAGGGCTGCACACCGCGCCAATGCAGCGCTCTGGGGTCCGGCGAGGTCCGGGCGTGTGGGGCACAGCCACCCCAAGCCGCCCCCTGGCCTTGAGCCTTGCGCTTTCCCGGGTGGTGTGTCGCGGCAGCAAGCCTTCACGAGGGGCCTGGTCCGCGTGCTTCCGCCTCGAGAGGCAGGGGCACGGGCAGCTGCGTGGGGTCCGGAGCTCGGCGGCGGGAGGCATCACGCTGCAGACGGCCGTGGCCGTGGCGGGGCCACACGTGGGGGCGCCGCGGCCTCGTGAGGAGGCTCGTGCTCTGGGCCCCGCCCGGATCTGGTCCTACGCCCGGCTCAAGGACTTGAGTGTCAGCCCTTCTGCGCCCAGCCGCAGCAGTCCCTGGGCCTTGCCTGCATGCGGCGTGGGGGCGGTGGAGCGGGCTTCCCAAGCAGGGTTGGAAGATCAGAGGCAGCTTGGCCGTGTGGCTTTGACGAGACCAAGCGGCCAGATCCATGCAGGGCGGGCTTGGCGCTGCCTTCAAGAGCGGACAAGCTGGTGGTGCACAGCCTCTGGATGGGGCGCAGGGGGCTTGCCTGCAGCTGGAGACGGGGGGTGGCAGCAAGGCCGAGTGAGGGACGAGGTACACGGCACCTTGCGCAGGGTTCCGATGCGCCAAGGCATGCGGCGGAGGTGTGGCCAGCAGGGGAGACTCTCAGCAGAGGGAGCTGGCGTCGCTGCCGGAGTGTGGGCTCGCTCCCAAGCCTCCGCGCGTGAGCTCGTCCTCAGGCAGCCCGGAGCCCGCTACTGCGGGGTCTTGTCGCTGTGGCTTGGGGGCGCTGCGTCGTTTCAGCTTCGTCTTGTGCACGGTGTCTCTAGACGCCTCCTTGCTGCCGGACCGTTGCTTGTGGCGCTGTCTGGGATGGCCGAGGCTGCCTGCGGGGGCGACGCGGTGGGCGTGCGTGTGCACTACGGGGCCGCCAGTGTCTGCTGGCTGGCCTGGCGCCCAGGACCATCAAGGCGGTGGGGGGGGGGAGGCGAGGACACGCATGTCTGTGGGCTGCTCCCACGTGTCTGCTGTCTTGACAGGCGGGCCGAGGCTACATCGGGGGCAGGCTGCAGGGGCGCGGGCGGGATTGTCTGTTGCGTTGCGGGGCCGCTTGTCGACCACGTGTGTGCCGGGCCCGCCTTGCCTTTTTGCCCGTCGGCGTGCGGGGGCCCGGCCCCCTCCATTGAGCGTCGCTCCTGCGGGGGGCCCTGCTTCGTGGATCGTGCGCGGGCGTACATGGGGAGGGCACTTGATCCGGCTGGAGCCGGGGGGCTGAGCGCGGGCGGGGTTCGCCCACCGCGGGGGCTGCACGACGGCGATGTTGCTGCGCAGACCGGCGCTTTCACTAGCGCGACTGCCTATCCTCGTGTTATAGGTGATCCCTCTACATGCACTTTCAGGCTGTCTCGCGCGTCGGCAGCTTGCCAAGATTGCGCGACCTCGCTCTGTCCGCGTTTCGCGTTTCATTGCAGTGCGTGCCCTACTTGATGCTTTACCGTGGCGTGAGCGTCGTAAGCCTCAACCAGAGCGCTCGCTTCAATGGCTTGCAAAAGAAGAAGGGTCTTCGCGCCGTCCCAACGACGAACACTGGACTCCTCGTCAGCCAGTGCATATGGTAGCTGCAGCATCTGTCTACGCCTCTGCAGCTTGACAGTGGCGCTCGCGCTCGCCAAGCCTGCAGTCCATTGGCGCCCTCGCCGACCTGCGACCGGAGCACCGCGCGGCTGCAGCCAGCAGCAGCCTGGAGGTCTGTCAGTGCCTGGCGAGGGGCTGCACAACCGCGCCAATTCAGCGCTCTGGGGTCCGGCGAGGTCCGGGCGTGTGGGGCACAGCCACCCCAAGCCGCCCCCTGGCCTTGAGCCTTGCGCTTTCCCGGGTGGTGTGTCGCGGCAGCAAGCCTTCACGAGGGGCCTGGTCCGCGTGCTTCCGCCTCGAGAGGCAGGGGCACGGGCAGCTGCGTGGGGTCCGGAGCTCGGCGGCGGGAGGCATCACGCTGCAGACGGCCGTGGCCGTGGCGGGGCCACACGTGGGGGCGCCGCGGCCTCGTGAGGAGGCTCGTGCTCTGGGCCCCGCCCGGATCTGGTCCTACGCCCGGCTCAAGGACTTGAGTGTCAGCCCTTCTGCGCCCAGCCGCAGCAGTCCCGGGCCTTGCCTGCATGCGGCGTGGGCGGTGGAGCGTGGCTTCCCAAGCAGGGTTGGGAGATCAGAGGCAGCTTGGCCGTGTGGCTTTGACGAGACCAAGCGGCCAGATCCATGCAGGGCGGGCTTGGCGCTGCCTTCAAGAGCGGACAAGCTGGTGGTGCACAGCCTCTGGATGGGGGCGCAGGGGGCTTGCCTGCAGCTGGAGACGGGGGGTGGCAGCAAGGCCGAGTGAGGGACGAGGTACACGGCACCTTGCGCAGGGTTCCGATGCGCCAAGGCATGCGGCGGAGGTGTGGCCAGCAGGGGAGACTCTCAGCAGAGGGAGCTGGCGTCGCTGCCGGAGTGTGGGCTCGCTCCCAAGCCTCCGCGCGTGAGCTCGTCCTCAGGCAGCCCGGAGCCCGCTACTGCGGGGTCTTGTCGCTGTGGCTTGGGGGCGCTGCGTCGTTTCAGCTTCGTCTTGTGCACGGTGTCTCTAGACGCCTCCTTGCTGCCGGACCGTTGCTTGTGGCGCTGTCTGGGATGGCCGAGGCTGCCTGCGGGGGCGACGCGGTGGGCGTGCGTGTGCACTACGGGGCCGCCAGTGTCTGCTGGCTGGCCTGGCGCCCAGGACCATCAAGGCGGTGGGGGGGGGAGGCGAGGACACGCATGTCTGTGGGCTGCTCCCACGTGTCTGCTGTCTTGACAGGCGGGCCGAGGCTACATCGGGGGCAGGCTGCAGGGGCGCGGGCGGGATTGTCTGTTGCGTTGCGGGGCCGCTTGTCGACCACGTGTGTGCCGGGCCCGCCTTGCCTTTTTGGCCCGTCGGCGTGCGGGGGCCCGGCCCCCTCCATTGAGCGTCGCTCCTGCGGGGGGCCCTGCTTCGTGGATCGTGCGCGGGCGTACATGGGGAGGGCACTTGATTCCGGCTGGAGCCGGGGGGCTGAGCGCGGGGCGGGGTTCGCCCACCGCGGGGCTGCACGACGGCGATGTTGCTGCGCAGACCGGCGCTTTCACTAGCGCGACTGCCTATCCTCGTGTTATAGGTGATCCCTCTACATGCACTTCAGGCTTGTCTCGCGCGTCGGCAGCTTGCCAAGATGCGCGAGATGCGCGACCTCGCTCTGTCCGCGTTTCGCGTTTCATTGCAGTGCGTGCCCTACTTGATGCTTTACCGTGGCGTGAGCGTCGTAAGCCTCAACCAGAGCGCTCGCTTCAATGGCTTGCAAAGAAGAAGGGTCTTCGCGCCGTCCCAACGACGAACACTGGACTCCTCGTCAGCCAGTGCATATGGTAGCTGCAGCATCTGTCTACGCCTCTGCAGCTTGACAGTGGCGCTCGCGCTCGCCAAGCCTGCATCCAATGGCGCCCTCGCCGACCTGCGACCGGAGGCACCGCGCGGCTGCAGCCAGCAGCAGCCTGGAGGTCTGTCAGTGCCTGGCGAGGGCTGCACAACCGCGCCAATTCAGCGCGTCTGGGGTCCGGCGAGGTCCGGGCGTGTGGGGCACAGCCACCCCAAGCCGCCCCCTGGCCTTGAGCCTTGCGCTTTCCCGGGTGGTGTGTCGCGGCAGCAAGCCTTCACGAGGGGCCTGGTCCGCGTGCTTCCGCCTCGAGAGGCAGGGGCACGGGCAGCTGCGTGGGGTCCGGAGCTCGGCGGCGGGAGGCATCACGCTGCAGACGGCCGTGGCCGTGGCGGGGGCCACACGTGGGGGCGCCGCGGCCTCGTGAGGAGGCTCGTGCTCTGGGCCCCGCCCGGATCTGGTCCTACGCCCGGCTCAAGGACTTGAGTGTCAGCCCTTCTGCGCCCAGCCGCAGCAGTCCCTGGGCCTTGCCTGCATGCGGCGTGGGCGGTGGAGCGGGCTTCCCAAGCAGGGTTGGAAGATCAGAGGCAGCTTGGCCGTGTGGCTTTGACGAGACCAAGCGGCCAGATCCATGCAGGGCGGGCTTGCGCTGCCTTCAAGAGCGGACAAGCTGGTGGTGCACAGCCTCTGGATGGGGGCGCAGGGGGCTTGCCTGCAGCTGGAGACGGGGGGTGGCAGCAAGGCCGAGTGAGGGACGAGGTACACGGCACCTTGCGCAGGGTTACCGATGCGCCAAGGCATGCGGCGGAGGTGTGGCCAGCAGGGGAGACTCTCAGCAGAGGGAGCTGGCGTCGCTGCCGGAGTGTGGGCTCGCTCCCAAGCCTCCGCGCGTGAGCTCGTCCTCAGGCAGCCCGGAGCCCGCTACTGCGGGGGTCTTGTCGCTGTGGCTTGGGGGCGCTGCGTCGTTTCAGCTTCGTCTTGTGCACGGTGTCTCTAGACGCCTCCTTGCTGCCGGACCGTTGCTTGTGGCGCTGTCTGGGATGGCCGAGGCTGCCTGCGGGGGCGACGCGGTGGGCGTGCGTGTGCACTACGGGGCCGCCAGTGTCTGCTGGCTGGCCTGGCGCCCAGGACCATCAAGGCGGTGGGGGGGGGAGGCGAGGACACGCATGTCTGTGGGCTGCTCCCACGTGTCTGCTGTCTTGACAGGCGGGCCGAGGCTACATCGGGGGCAGGCTGCAGGGGCGCGGGCGGGATTGTCTGTTGCGTTGCGGGGCCGCTTGTCGACCACGTGTGTGCCGGGCCCGCCTTGCCTTTTTGCCCGTCGGCGTGCGGGGGCCCGGCCCCCTCCATTGAGCGTCGCTCCTGCGGGGGCCCTGCTTCGTGGATCGTGCGCGGGCGTACATGGGGAGGGCACTTGACCGGCTGGAGCCGGGGGGCTGAGCGGGGGCGGGGGTTCGCCCACCGCGGGGCTGCACGACGCGATGTTGCTGCGCAGACCGGCGCTTTCACTAGCGCGACTGCCTATCCTCGTGTTATAGGTGATCCCTCTACATGCACTTTCAGGCTGTCTCGCGCGTCGGCAGCTTGCCAAGATGCGCGACCCCTCGCTCTGTCCGCGTTTCGCGTTTCATTGCAGTGCGTGCCCTACTTGATGCTTTACCGTGGCGTGAGGCGTCGTAAGCCTCAACCAGAGCGCTCGCTTCAATGGCTTGCAAAAGAAGAAGGGTCTTCGCGCCGTCCCAACGACGAACACTGGACTCCTCGTTCAGCCAGTGCATATGGTAGCTGCAGCATCTGTCTACGCCTCTGCAGCTTGACAGTGGCGCTCGCGCTCGCCAAGCCTGCATCCAATTGGCGCCCTCGCCGACCTGCGACCGGAGCACCGCGCGGCTGCAGCCAGCAGCAGCCTGGCAGGTCTGTCAGTGCCTGGCGAGGGCTGGCACAACCGCGCCAATTCAGCGCTCTGGGGTCCGGCGAGGTCCGGGCGTGTGGGGCACAGCCACCCCAAGCCGCCCCCTGGCCTTGAGCCTTGCGCTTTCCCGGGTGGTGTGTCGCGGCAGCAAGCCTTCACGAGGGGCCCTGGTCCGCGTGCTTCCGCCTCGAGAGGCAGGGGCACGGGCAGCTGCGTGGGGTCCGGAGCTCGGCGGCGGGAGGCATCACGCTGCAGACGGCCGTGGCCGTGGCGGGGCCACACGTGGGGGCGCCGCGGCATCGTGAGGAGGCTCGTGCTCTGGGCCCCGCCCGGCTCTGGTCCTACGCCCGGCTCAAGGACTTGAGTGTCAGCCATTCTGCGCCCAGCCGCAGCAGTTCCCTGGGCCTTGCCTGCATGCGGCGTGGGCGGTGGAGCGGGCTTCCCAAGCAGGGTTGGGAAGATCAGAGGCAGCTTGGCCGTGTGGCTTTGACGAGACCAAGCGGCCAGATCCATGCAGGGCGGGCTTGGCGCTGCCTTCAAGAGCGGACAAGCTGGTGGTGCACAGCCTCTGGATGGGGGCGCAGGGGGCTTGCCTGCAGCTGGAGACGGGGGGTGGCAGCAAGGCCGCGTGAGGGACGAGGTACACGGCACCTTGCGCAGGGTTCCGATGCGCCAAGGCATGCGGCGGAGGTGTGGCCAGCAGGGGAGACTCTCAGCAGAGGGAGCTGGCGTCGCTGCCGGAGTGTGGGGCTCCCAAGCCTCCGCGCGTGAGCTCGTGCTCAGGCAGCCCGGAGCCCGCTACTGCGGGGTCTTGTCGCTGTGGCTTGGGGGTGCTGCGTCGTTTCAGCTTCGTCTTGTGCACGGTGTCTCTAGACGCCTCCTTGCTGCCGGACCGTTGCTTGTGGCGCTGTCTGGGATGGCCGAGGCTGCCTGCGGGGGCGACGCGGTGGGCGTGAGTGTGCACTACGGGGCCGCCAGTGTCTGCTGGCTGGCCTGGCGCCCAGGACCATCAAGGCGGTGGTGGGGGGGGGAGGCGAGGACACGCATGTCTGTGGGCTGCTCCCACGTGTCTGCTGTCTTGACAGGCGGGCCGAGGCTACATCGGGGGCAGGCTGCAGGGGCGCGGGCGGGATTGTCTGTTGTGTTGCGGGGCCGCTTGTCGACCACGTGTGTGCCGGGCCCGCCTTGCCTTTTTGCCCGTCGGCGTGCGGGGGCCCGGCCCCCTCCATTGAGCGTCGCTCCTGCGGGGGCCCTGCTTCGTGGTTCGTGCGCGGGCGTACATGGGGAGGGCACTTGATCCGGCTGGAGCCGGGGGGGCTGAGGGGGGGGGGGTTCGCCCACCGCGGGGCTGCACGACGGCGATGTTGCTGCGCAGACCGGCGCTTTCACTAGCGCGACTGCCTATCCTCGTGTTATAGGTGATCCCTCTACTTGCACTTTCAGGCTGTCTCGCGCGTCGGCAGCTTGCCAAGATGCGCGACCTCGCTCTGTCCGCGTTTCGCGTTTCATTGCAGTGCGTGCCCTACTTGATGCTTTACCGTGGCGTGAACGTCATAAGCCTCAAGCAGAGCGCTCGCTTCAATGGCTTGCAAAGAAGAAGGGTCTTCGCGCCGTCCCAACGACGAACACTGGACTCCTCGTCAGCCAGTGCATAGGTAGCTGCAGCATCTGTCTACGCCTCTGCAGCTTGACAGTGGCGCTCGCGCTCGCCAAGCCTGCATCCATTGGCGCCCTCGCCGACCTGCGACGGAGCACCGCGCGGCTGCAGCCAGCAGCAGCCTGGAGGTCTGTCAGTGCCTGGCGAGGGCTGCACAACCGCGCCAATTCAGCGCTCTGGGGTCCGGCGAGTCCGGGCGTGTGGGGCACAGCCACCCCAAGCCGCCCCCTGGCCTTGAGCCTTGCGCTTTCCGGGTGGTGTGTCGCGGCAGCAAGCCTTCACGAGGGGCCTGGTCCGCGTGCTTCCGCCTCGAGAGGCAGGGGCACGGCAGCTGCGTGGGGTCCGGAGCTCGGCGGCGGGAGGCATCACGCTGCAGACGGCCGTGGCCGTGGCGGGGCCACACGTGGGGGCGCCGCGGCCTCGTGAGGAGGCTCGTGCTCTGGGCCCCGCCCGGCTCTGGTCCTACGCCCGGCTCAAGGACTTGAGTGTCAGCCATTCTGCGCCCAGCCGCAGCAGTCCTGGGCCTTGCCTGCATGCGGCGTGGGCGGTGGAGCGGCTTCCCAAGCAAGGTGGGGGATCAGAGGCAGCTTGGCCGTGTGGCCTTGACGAGACCAAGCGGCCAGGTCCATGCAGGGCGGGCTTGGCGCTGCCTTCAAGAGCGGACAGCTGGTGGTGCACAGCGTCTGGATGGGGGCACAGGGGGCTTGCCTGCAGCTGGAGACGGGGGGTGGCAGCAAGGCCGAGTGAGGGACGAGGTACACGGCACCTTGCGCAGTCCTCGGTTTTACAATGAAGGACCCCCCTGGGGGTCACAAGCAGCTGAACGCTGGGGCCAAGCGACCCACCTCACGGGCTTGCCCCTGCAAGCCAGAACGCAAGTCCCTGTCATAACTTGCACTGACCACACTCAGGTCCCACCTTAGTCCTTGGCACGCAATGACCATGCTCAGCGTTATCGATGGGCCCCTCCTCGGCCGCGCCTCCTACCATAACCGGTCACCGTTCATCATGTGCTCACACTATGGCCGTCACCTCTCGATCCTGGCTCCCAGGCCCCACATACACTCCACTCTGCGGCTCCCCCCGTTGTTATGCGCCGCAGAGGGCCTGTCCCCTCTCCTCAAGGTACACATCCATCAGACGCCACGTGTAGCTCACCCGGTCCCCGCCACTGCCCTGCGGCCTCCCTCGTTTGTTATGCGCCGCCGGGCGAACCCCCCCCCCCTGCGGCTCCCTCCCGTTTGTTATGCGCCGCAGGGTATGCCCCGCCTTCATCAGGGGCGTCCGGGCCTGCATACTGCACTGATCCGTCCGCCTGGCCGCTAGGAAAGGGTGGTCGGTTGGTACCTCGTCCCAGCCCCTGTGCGTGAGCCCCACCTCCGCAAAAACACTGCAAGCGGCCCTCAAACTCGCCTCGTGCTACTGCCAAAACCTGTGCCATCATCAAGGAGTGGTCCTGAGCGTCCTGTGCGCATACTTGTACCTTCTGGCCCGGTCCATCGCGCATATCGCGGCCAGACACACCACGCCCACACTCGCGCATGAATCCCGGTGCCCTCTGGGGGCACAGCCAACACACCTCGTGTCGTTTCACCGCCCTGCCAATACCATGACTGAGAGGCGCATACGAACAGCCGCAGCGGCTGGACAATACCAGAAATGGTGGAGCCGATCACCTTGCTCCATGGCCGCCACACGGACACCTCGCCACGTTCTCTCTGTACCTTCTGGCCCGGTCCTCACAGCCCTAGGGAACGGAGCCGCCTCGCCACTCCCCGTGCCCCGCCCCAAGCGCCACCCGGTACCCCTCCTGCGCCGCCCGCCTCCACCACCAGGCCCCAGCGACACCAGCAGCGACGCCACCGCCAGGTCGCCCCGTGCGCACGCCGCCACGGTCTCCTGCTCCGCAACCGTGAAGCGCTCCGGGCTTCCGGAAGAGCTGGGGCCCTCCAGGCCCCCGTCCAGCCCCAGCTCACGGATGCGCTCCAGCCGCTCCGCCCTCGGACCGCTGGCCCATGCGCAGCTCCGCAGCGGCCCGCCGACAGCCAAGAGCTGGATGCTGGTGCCGCTCACAAGCTCCCGAGTCCTGCTCCCGGTCCAAGTCCTGGATGCGCACCGAGGAAACTAGCTCGGCACCAGGCTGCCCAGGCTCGGATTGCGGGTAGTCAGCTTCAGCGAGGACGTACAGAGGAAGGCGAAGGTTTTCCGGGAGCGAGCAGCCGCGGGTGTTGCTCATGTATGCGACCTCGCTGAGTCGCTCTACAGAGCTTTGTACACTATGTATGGGACTATATACGTGTGTGTATGTTCAAAGAATGTAAAAAGCAGCGAAAATGAGCAGCAGCCCCCCCCTAAACTGGCTCCGGTGCATGCCAATCCCGGGAAGCCATCCATTGCCAGCCTCCACAAGGCTCTTTATTGCCCGGATCCACTTAATGCCCCACAATCTCGGCCCAAACCGCCTTCAAACTTGCCACTGCTTTGCTGATGCTGGTCTGTGCCGTACGCCTCCTGAATGTAAAGTGCATGCTTCCGTGCTAGCTTAACCCGAGCCGGTCCCAATTGCAAATGCGTGGACAGGCTAACTGTCATCTTTGCCAAGCTGACGTCCTCCCAGCCTATGCCCCTGGCAATGTTCGCCCAAGCCTCTTCTTCCCTGGGGCGGCCGCTGATCGTCCACCCCCCGTGCGCTTCGGCCCACCCGGCCGAGAGCCGGCTAATAAGCGCGCCCAGGCGCTGTCCCATGTCTAGTCCATTGCGGAGTAGTGCTTGGGGAGCGCTCCCCTTGCGTGCCCAAAATGCTCTGTGTACTACCTTTCGGTGTATGCCCTGTTGATCTGGGCCCTCGCCCGTGCGAGAGCCGGCCTATGCTGCCCTCCAGCCCGTGCATCCTCGGATGCGCTCAAGCTCATCTAGGCAGCGGGACTGCCGTGCCTACTGTCCGCAGTCCCGGAACCGCGAACAGATCTGTGAACTCCCTTCGAGGGCCCCAGCTTGGGGCGTTGTTGTTGATGTTCCCGCGGGCAGGGCCAGGGTGGCCCCAAAGCGGTGTGCATTGTAGACCCAGGCTCCGGCTGGCATGGGTGCAATCACTTGGGCCCGGGGCGGAGCAGCGCTAGCGCGCAGCCACGCGCACCAGTGCCGGTGAGGTTGCGCGTTGGACTGTGGCCCCCAAGATGCGGAGGCCGGTCGACG